>NJDD01004069.1:17855-32951 GCA_002245505.1 Calephelis nemesis
TTACCTATTCCTGCCGCCATAACGTCATGACGTGTTCCGGTTCGGAGGGTAAGGTAGCCGGTAAACTTACTTTTGCTCGAGGCCTTACATCCTGACCTCAGGTTGGCAGCGCACCACTACCATCTTTGGTGTCTCTAGGCGGCGTGAATTTCTTACCATCAGGAAATCCGTCTGCTTGTTTGTCTTCCTATATCTGACGTCTGACTGACGTCAAAACGTACATTTCTATATAATACCTCTTTTTGATTAGCTTTGTGTTTCAGTTACTAATTAAACTAATAATGGAATGAAAACGTGTTCATCATCATTAAATTCTTTTGTATTGAGTCATTAGTCTATTTTTGTTGAAGAATTCATAAAAAAATCTAATTAAAAGCAGTCTAAATCAATAAACTAATTTAGGAATGGAGTTTTGACTTGTGCTTTCTCTATGCTTGTTCGGGTCCGTTGTTTTGGAAAATACCACCTGATTAGGGAATCAGGTGGTATTTTCCAGACAGCTCGTAAGATTCGGGCATATGTTTAACCAACAAGATCAGTGGCTATGTCAGCTATGAGTGCTGTAAAGTGAATGGCCCGTGTAGGGATGAACCGCCTTACTTATTCCTGCCGCCATAAAGACCATGTTATAATCCAGTCCGAAGAGTAGTGTAGCCAGTAGAGCACAAAAGGCCTGATATCGTGACTATAGCACAGATAAGTAAATAACAATACATTACTTTAAATAAAATCCGCATGACCGCTGACCGCATTCGTAATAGTGAGATCCGAGAAAGAGTGGGATTAAAATTTATTGGTGTTCAAATGAGAAAGGATATGTTCTGGTTCGAACATGTAGAAAGAATGACAGATGAAAGATTCACAAAGTAGATATACTATGCGAATGTGGATGGGTGTAGGTACTCGGGGACATTCGAAGGCCGAATCGCTCATATCCAATCCCAGGTAATGTTATTTTTATTACAATATTGAAAAAAAAAACCTTTTCTTCTTGTTACGCGACCTGGGGATCGAATCTGCCACCTTATAAAGTCAAGTCCAACACTGGTTTACATAAATCTTAAATAAAATAAAACACAAAATAAAATTTGAGAATAAAGTGAGTATATTTTGTAAGTAATTTGTTTAATTTCATAATTTGAGTAATTTGGAAACTCTCAGGAATTGAAGTCGAATTAGAAATTCCAACATAAATCAGCGCCATTAGACATACTTTAAATACTAAACAAATTACGAGATGTTAACATCATACATGTACATTATGCATATATTAAATGGGTGTCAAACTTTAAATCCGTTTAGCGAAGTTTATGTTGAAAGCTTAGTCACTGCAACAGTAGGTAGCGACCAGTTTGGACTTCAACGAACACTAACAAATTTAATTTTAGTTTAATAGCTATGTAGGATACGGAAGTGTGAGGATAGTGATGTGTCATACTTCCGTATCCTTGTATATTACTTAGTTTCAATGGTAAATCAATAAAAGTGTATTTAAAGACATACTGTAGTACCCACTAGTAGCTGAGACTATAGGTCCCCCGTTAAAGGTGACAAACCTTTTTGCCAGCCGAACTTTAATTGCAAAAGTGGAAAAACACTTTATCTTTTCCTAACCCAAACCGGGTATCAAATTCGGGTTCTTATAAAATCAAGTCTAACACTCTCTTCATGTGAAACTTTTTATAAAGGTGTAATAATAGATAAATATCCTTGAACAAATTATGCAAATAGACATAATCCCAAAGTAAGCAAAAATTTAAAAAGTCTTACTTGTACAAATAAGTACTAAAACTTAATGCTAGGCAGCATTTTTCTTCACTTTGATATTTTTAAGGGTAAATGCTGAATTTGTATACTAAAAGTCATTTTTAAAGAGTTGGTACACGTATTTAACAATTTTATGATTTAAAATTATCAACTAAGCCAAAAAAACTAAAATCTTAAATTAAGTTTATACACAACAATGCAACATATATTACTTAGAACTAATTGGATTCTAAGACAGATTTAAGTTTTATTTTTTAGTGAATTTTCTGTGTCTCTGGAAAAAAAATCTTTTCTATAGATTTCTTTACATTATACACAAAATGTATTATCACTAACTAAATATAATTATCACTTAATGGTAGTAGACTACCCTGCTTTAACTCATCCTACACTAACTATATTTCTGCAGCCATAGTCACAGTATGTATCATGTTCTAGTCCAGGGGGTATCCTGCTACCCAGCTACGGGTGGACTTGCAAATTTGTATGCCAAAGACTTCGGTAGTCTCTTAATCACAGGTTAATCGTGTGTTTGTTTGGTGTCTTTTCACATATTTTTTGTTATATTGACTTATTTTCGGACCACAGAACAGCGCTGCACCTGCAACATCTATGGTGTCTTTAGGTGTTGGCTGTCTAATGCTAACAGTAAAGTTGTAACTAATTCGCTGTCTTATTAGATCCCAAAAGAGTACCTATTAAAATGAAAAAATGAGTAATGAGTATCAAGTACGATTATATTCTGACTATTGTAGTCAGAATACGAAAATATACGGCATTCGAGATCAGCATCAGACACACGCAGCTGTCATCTGTCATAGACTGAAATTGGGACGTTCTCACAGATAATCTAATTCTCCAGATGTGCGCATAAATACAGAAATAGTAATATAACTTATGTATAGAAGATTCATTCTTTAACAAACACAAAAGTTAAGGTTTTAGTTTTACTTTGACTCTGTGGTTTAGAGGTCCAGTGTCAGACTTGACTTTTTAAGGTCCCGGCTTCAATCCCCGGGTCGGGAAAAAAAAAAAATTAGATAATGTATTCTAATAAAAGTAAGGTTGCCCGGGATTGGATATGTGTCTGCTTTGCGATCTGCGACATTGTGTGTAGGTGACAAGTATCGTATCAATTATTTTTCCAACAATACTGCTACCGTACTCGTTAGCAACCTGCCGCTAGGTTAACTATTTTCACTCCACCTAAAACAAATGAAACGCTTAGCACGAACTTACATTGTTATACTTACACTATCATACACAAAAAACAGATTTAAAAGTAATTGTATAAGAAGTCGGACTACTTAGCGTTAATATTTTAACTACAAACCAAATTTAAAACTTATATTTCAAGTTAAAAGTGTGCGGTAACTTTAAAACAGTAAGAATTTGGAAAAACAAGGGAAGAAAGAACGAAAAAAGTTTTCGATAGAGGAGCAACCTTTCAACGAACTCCTTCGAAACGGCTTGATACTTTTTTACGGATGGTAGGTATGAGAATAAGTTGTGAAGTATATTTTAAACACAAACAAAATACAAAACTCAAACAAAGTTGTTTTTATTAGAAAAACAAATATTAGGTTGCCTGACCGGGGAATCGAACCCAAGACCTTACGTGATTCACAATTTTACATCACACGAGTGAGGCAACTAGATTTTATAAAAAAAAAAACTTTAAAAAATACTATACAGCCAGATATGCAACTATGGTAACCACTAGTAGATTAAAACATGTCCCACAATGTAATACGAGTACGTAGCCGAGCTATTGACAATCGAACACATATCCAATCAAGGGCATTATAGTTTTTATTAGATAACTAGCCGATCCGGCGAACTTCGAATTGCCTGACATTAACAGCTACTAACAATTAACATTGGAGAATATGGTACTGCATTTCCCATTTCTCATGATTTTTTTTCGATATTTCTCTTGGTAACAAGTAAGAACCTTCTCAAGGCAATAGCCAACACAATAAAAAAAAAATATTAAAATTGGTCTATTCGTTCAGGCCAACACGTAATAAGGATTCATTTAAAAACACACTTCATTTTATTTTGGTTAACCCGGTAATCAAACGCGCGACCTCATGAAGTCACACCAACGCCAGCTAGACCACAGATGCAACTCTTAATTTAGGAGAGTAAATAATCATCCTTGGACAAAATGTAAAATTGGTCTAACTTCAAAGTAAGCAAATTATATCGACTATGTGCCTTTTGTTGTCTAGGTGGGTGTAGTTAATTATAGTTACATAATATGATATAATACTAAAAATTTATTGACGCCCATATCCCTGAACAAATAGACAGAGGCACCACCAGGGTACCCATGGGCCATGACTAGCCAAAGACGCTTAGTCAACGTGATAAGTGGCAAGCCTATTGCCAATCGAGCACACATCTAATCCCGAACAACATTTTCTATATTAGAAAATTGGCAAAACTCACATTTTCTTTTTGTTGCCGAATTGAACCCGGGACCTCGGTAAGTCAAGTTCAACTGGAAATGCTAGACCACAGGGTCGAAAACATATTACTAATAAACGGAAGTACTTAAATGAATAGCCCAGTCATCACTACATAGTATAAAATAAAGTCTCTTTCTTTATCCATATGTCCCTTTGTATGCTTAAATCTTTAAAACTACGCAACGGATTTCGATGAGGTTTTTTTAATACTTTTAGTGATTGAACAGGAAGGTTTATATAAATAAATAAATATTCCTGGACATGTTACACAAATTGAATCTAACCCCAAAGTAAGCTAATTATATGCTTGTGTCATGGGTGTTAGTCAACGATACTATTACTTACACCTTATATATAGATACCAGAATACATTTAATAAACACCCAGACCCAGAAATGCAGACATATAAATGTTCATCATACATATGCCTGCCCCCGTCGGGAATCGAACCCAAGCCTCGCGGTTCGTCTGTAATTAGGCGTGTACGCTAGCCACTCGATCAACGAGGCGATCATATGTATACTACATAACCGTGAGAAGCCGAGTAGGGTCGCTAGTAAATAATAAATAGCAAAATAATAATAAAGTATCTTCACGCCCATATCCCCGAAGGGGTAGGCAGAGGCACAACCAGGGCACCCACGACTAGCCGAAGATACTAATGCCCGATTTCACCAAGAGCCCCTATATTTAGGGGACCTTTTAACGTGTTTTAGGGGACGGTTTTATATTGAAACGGTCCCGTAAGTAACGTTAAAAGGTCCCCTAAAGTATAGGGGCTCTTGGTGAAATCGGGCATTAGTCCCACAAATAATAATAGAAAGTAATAAATTCGATGTCGTTATCTAACACAAAATTACTACACTGCAAAATCGTTATCAAAAGTCTATTTCTTCACTATCTCCCTCGGATCACTATATTTTTCATCCAGAAGAGTGAAAATGTAAATTTCAATTTTCACTCGATCGCACTGCTGCCAACATAGCTCAGATAACAATATGTAATGTACTCGAACGTGTATTCAAATTGGATTTTCAGTGGAACTCAATCGACTTATACGCTACATTCTCTCCACTGGAAGCCTGGACCATCAGAGTCTTGTTTAAATTATGATTTCAACATCTTAAAGAAAAATGTACATTACAACTATTTAAATTATACGCTTCGGCTTTACACTTTTTACACTTTATACTTTTACTTCTAAATTGGCTGACCTAATCTAAATTTAAGCGAAATGATTAATTATGTAATAACATCTCTATACAGATGGATATATCTCTATATGTAATGTTTATTTGTACAGTACTACCTACTACTTTTATTATGTGTTCTTTTTACTCTTTTTACATTTTATACTTTTATTTTTAAATTGGCTGACCTAATCTTAATTTAAGCGAAATGATTAATTGTAATAACAACTCTACATAGATATCTTTAAAATACATTCGGATTTCCGAAGCTAGAAAAATATAGCCGAAGCGCATAATTTAAATAGTACTACTGTAAGCACTTGTTAAACAGTAGTCCACAGTCAAAAATTAGATAATAATCTCAACAATAAATAAATAAATATCTCTGGACAAATCACACAAATTGAATCTAACCCCAAAGTAAGCAAAATATATGCTTGTGTTATGGGTGTTAGTCAACGATAAAAATACTTAAATAGAAACCAGAATAAATTTAATAGACACCCAGACCCGGAAATGCAGACATCTAAATGTTCATCACACAAATGCCTACCCCCCGTCGGGAATCAAACCCGAGCTTCGCAGTTGGTCGTTGTAGTTAGGCGTGTACGCTAACCACTCGACCAACGTGGCAGTCGTATACAATAATAACACATCATTAACGTGTAGCAGTGTAACATGCTATTGGTTGACTGTCAATTTTAGACTGTGTTTAATTAAATAGGTGTCTAATTTTTTTGTGGCGGTAAAATTTCTGCCGTGTTACGGACTTCACTGAAAAACTCAGCCTCTTTTTGAGGCTGATATAAAATGGTGTAGGCACTCTCACAACAGTTAGAGCACGTCCTTTTTAGACACCATAAATGTTATAGGTGCGTCGCTGTCCTATGACCGGGAAACTGTTGTGTAAGTCTGCGGGTAAGATAAGGCGGTAAACCAACTCGAACAAGTTACAATACAATACAATACAATAACTCTTTATTGTGTACCAAATACAGATAAATTACAATTACATCAAAAAAAACTTAAATTATAAGATACACAAAGGCGGCCTTATCGCCAAATCAGCGATCTCTTCCTGGCAACCCAAGTATGGAACAAGATTTAACAAAATACTGTGTAATAGTGCTCTTAAAAATATAAAAATGCATCTACTAATAGACAAAATAAATCATCCTAAAAGCAGAAACCTGTTTTAATTATAGGTATTAGAATTTAGAACGAGCAATATAAGTATTAATCACAGTGAACGCAGAAAGAGACGCTTTAACATACTTTTGAAAATATTAATATTTGGAGCTCTCCTGATATCTATGGGAAGAGAATTCCAAAGCCTCACTGTTTGCGTGGTAAAATAGCGGCTATAGTAGTAAGTGTTTCGAGAGGGAACTTGAAGAGTAAAATTATCACTGGACCTTAGAAATTTTACTTCACTGTTACAGAACTTAAATCTCTCCTTTAAATAATTAGGCGCAAATGGATCAAAGAGAATAGAGTATAGAAGAGACAGGATATGGCAGTTCCGGCGAACATTAATAGGCAACCACTTGAGCTTAGCACGAAATTCGGAAACGTGATCATATTTACGCAATGAAAATATGAATCTAATACAAAGATTTTAAAGACGCTCGAGTTTATTTATTTGCTCAACTGTAAGATTTACATAACTAACGTCAGCATAATCTAAGATTGAAAGTAGCAGGGAATCAGCAAGCATAATCTTGGTAGGAATCGGGAGCAAAAAGCGAAGACGTTTCAACGAATTCCAAGCACAAAAAATTTTCCTACTGACCTCTTGTAGTTGCTTCGTCCAAGAAAGGGTATTATCGATAAAAACACCTAAGTTCTTAACGTAGTTACTATATGGGATAATAACATTGTTCAAGTTGCTTCATAGCTCTATACCACAATTGTCTATTCTACATAGAGGAACCGAACCAATATTCTTCTAATTTACAGCAACTTGTAGGGAAGGAACTTTTGCTAATTCATTTCTAGACCACGACTAGTTGGTAGAGTTTTTTAACAACTCTGTACTTACTTACCCCTAAACGTCGATGCTAGCCGCTGTAATGTTATTAGTTGGAGGGTATGAAGCCAGTAAACATGCTCATGGTTAGTATCGCAGCATCAAGTTTGCAACGCACCGTCATCATCTTTTGTCTATAGACAACTTGTATTTTTACAATTACAAAATATCTTATCAATATACAAATATTAAGGTAAGAGTAAAGTTAAGTTAATGTTATAGTTTCTTTCACAGAGTAGTTAATACAATACTACCAAGCTAAACCTAAGATTATTTTTGCTAGTGAAATTGTCGACTCGTTAAGCCCCAATTGGTTGAAAGATTGTTTAAATATATTTTAAAGACAGTGTTATTATTTCACAAGCTCCTATTTCAATTAGTTTAACTTGGTAGGTACGCGGGTAATGCTGCGAGTGTAAGTTAGTACATTTTAATCCTAATATCTAAACTGATTTCAAAAGAGGATGTTAAATATGTTTATTAGGCGGGCGTGATTGCAGGCGACAAACATTAATTATTTAAAACTGGTTAAATACTTTATAAATAATTCTTAAAATAACGTTCAAGGTAGTCAAATTTATAGTTTAACTTAGTCATATGACATTGTCATGAATTAACCAAAAATACCTATCTTTTTATTTGCCGTTTTTTTATTAATAAAACTTTTTTTGGCTATAAAAAAGTTTAATCACGCCCATATCCTCTTAGAGATAGACAGAGGTACAACCAGTGCACCCACGACTATATAAAGACATTAAGTCCCACATTGTAATAGGCGGCAAGTCAATCGTCAACCGGGCACATATCCAATCTTGAGCAACGAAGTTTTTATTACAAAATTGAAAAATCAGAATTTATTGTCCGAGGTCGAACCCGGAGGAGTGAGCATAGTCCTACACCAGTTCGTTTAACTAAAGTTCGTAAAGCAAAACTAATCCATCGGTTGTACGATCACCATAAGTAACAGATGTATCTTTAGGCCCATATTCCCGGATTGTAGGCAAAAGCACAAGTCCCATGATGTGGGATAACAAACCCCACGGAGATAGGTAGCATACTTGTCGCCAATTGGGCACTTATCCATTTACGAGAAACGTTAATTTTATTAGAATATTGAAAATATACGTTTTCTAGTTTTTTGTTGCCCGACCCGGGAAACGGATAATTATTAGATATAGAATAAATTTGCCAACATTTAACCAAAGCGATTTTATAAATCATTTAAAAATTATGATCAATTTGTTGCCAGTACCAAAAATAAACTGTAACCTCCCAACCAATAATTCATAGTCAACCTTTTCTTTAAAAGAAATACACTAAAAATAATTCAAAGGCTGCCACGAGTTGGCCAGTGTCAGATACAGAAGCAGTGAATCACGTCGGCCGGTCATTTATCATCTGAGAGGACTACAACGTCTACTGCCGCGTCATAATAACAAATACTCTAGCTTCCTTTGTATATACCACTTGATCACTTCAACGAGATGATATTTTCCGAGGTTTTCTTCGGTTAGACAGAATTTTCAGCGCTACGAAAGATCTTAGTTTTAGATTCGTAAGTACCAGTTATATATTTTTTTATTTTATACGCACTTTCCAAATAACAGTTGTACCATTGCGCAATATACTTTATATTAATCAATTTTCTACAACGTCATCATTCAGTATTCGGTTGCTAATTACTAACGGTACCTATATAAAAGTACATAATCCAGAAGGTAGTCATGAAAACTGTTAGTTTTTTCCCATAAAATGAGGAACAATAATCATTATAATATGCTAATTGTAAAAAAAAAAACATTTACACGTATTATGTGTTATTTTTCTACATCACTCATAAAAATCAGAAACAAAATAAAATTATGTCAAACTATTGATCATCAAAAAAACTGAACAAAAAAAAACAAATACATAATATATTGAAAATTAGAGGTTTTAGCAGTGTGTGTATTGTTGGTGCTAAGTAAACAGTTTAGTGGTGTGTGTTGTGTGGATATATTTGGCGCTCTTTGGCTTCCGAGAAGTCCAATTCATTCTTAGCGCACTGTTATTTTCTGTTTCGTCACTCCATAATATGTATATTTTTTTGAGAAAAATTGCAAATTAAGTCATTTTATTTGGACAAAGATATCGTATGTATTAATAATGTGGAGTTAGCGTTATTTATGGCATTCAGATTCAGACCTGATAGTCCAAACTAGAATATTAGGACCAGTTTGACGCAACTTTCATATAAAAAAACAAGTTTGCTATGTTTTTTATTCGCCTGAATCATATGACACTAGTTGCCTTATACCTGAATGCCTTTAGCTTATGCTTAGCTTAGTTTATGCTTTCAAATTAAACGGGTTATACCTATCTGTCAAGTGTGTTGTCACTTGAGCCAAACTTCATATAAAATTCGGGTTTGCTATATATTTATGGAAGTCTCGCCTGTTATTACGTAATATTTATATACACTTTGATTAAGACTACATAATATCTTTTAGGTGTTTTGTAATAAATATTAACCCAAAATGGCATATAATGGTAAGTATCATTTTGGGTGGATTAATTTAATAATATGATTATAAGGTAATAATTTAAGGCTAATATAATCCTAAAATGAAAGAAGAACCTCGGAAGAAATCTATTTAGCCATGTAAGTAGGTATATTTTTTAATGTATGTTTATTGATTTTTCCGTCATCCGATCCGATTATAAAAACGTTTTATTAATTTGTTTTAATGTATTATGTATTAGTTTGTATTTCTTTCATGTGTATTTTTCCAGGGTCAGCATGATATCTCTTGTTACAAATAAAATCGCATTTGTTTTTGTATTTGTATTGCTTGTTATTTTTAATATCAATCTTAAATTGTTATATATAATTATAAAATTTTAAACACTAATGAATTGAAATTTTAAAATTCTCAAAAGTAATGAGAACTTTCCGCAGCTCTCGATCCGTCTTAGTGTTAAATGAATTAATTAAGCTGATTCTCGTTGAACTTAAATTCAATTAAGAAGTATAATAAATTCAACGTTTGTAAGAGTAATTCATAACTTGGTTAGTGATTTCGGTAAATTTGGCTACTCCTATTTCAGAAGTCGGTGTTGTGTTTTCGTTTGCTAAGATGCGCAACGTAGACTTACCTTTATAACTGGTAACTTAAAATCTAGTTTAAAATTATAGCAAACTATTTTATTGTAAATTCTTTATTGAAAAAAAATTGCATAAAAGTTTAATATAAAAAAACGTAAGTACAAAAGGCGTGATTTTCTCTTATGAATGAAATTTCTAAAGAGCCAACAAAATGAAATAACCGGATGTACAAAACTATGCTAAATATAACAACGTAATCTATTACCATAAAAATATAAAACACACTAAAATATAGTTGTACATAACTTAAACAAACCTAAGAAAATGTTTCTTTTAGCAAAACAGTCTGTTTGTTTGCCTTCCATTATCATAAATAAAAGACAAAATTTAAAACATTACGTCGCGCAACTAACCAAATAAAGGTGTTAACAAAAAACTTTGACTTAAAACTTTCATACAAAAAAAGAGAAAAATAAAATCATGCAAACAGAGTAAAAACTTCGTTCTGCAAGTCGTTTTAAAAATAATTGGAAAACCACTTTACATTCACAAATTCAAAAATGTATAAGCTGTAATAAAAACATGAAATTTTGTGTTTGAATGATTAATTATTATCGGCCAGCCGATCCATCTTATTACTACTTTAATTGGATGTTTGTTATATTCCAATTAAATTTGAAACCAAATAAGGGGCCTCTACACATAAACTTAAGACCGCAGCTTTGCTCGCCTAATTTTTTTCTATTAGAAATAACCCCGCTAATACTTAACCAACAATTTTGAAACTTACTTTCTTTAAAATTAGAGCAATACTCAGTCGCGAAAATGCTGTCAGTATTATATTTCTGTGACGCAAACAAATGCACTGGTAAGAAAATAAAATTGCCTAAAAAATGTAAGCTCGGGTGCGAGATTTTTTTCCCCATGTTGGTCCAGGTTCCTTTGTAGAGTAGACCATCTGCCTCTGTGCCTAACAGCTCGTAAAAGGCGAGCATAGGCCTACCGTCACTAGCACTGTGACATCCTACTAGGTGGCAGAGTTTCGCAGCAACTCGCTCGCATTGGTTCCACCGCCTTACTCAAATAAAAGTCAGTAAAACTTTTTCAAATAAAAGTTGGTTTTGAAGTTTTACTGCGCTTTTTTCAGTTTTTGATGAGACAAGACTCACAGGTACACATTACATAAGATTTCATCATCCTCATCCTACTAGGTGATCAAGTTTCGCAGCGACTCACCCGGATTGGTACCACCGCCTTATCTATTCCTGCTGCCATTGAGTCAGTGCTTGCCGTTGACGTGTTCCCGGTCGGAGGGTAAGGTAGCCGGTAAATTTACTTTTACTCGAGGCCTAACAACCCGGCCTCAGGTTGGCAACGCAAGATTGACACTTTTGGTGTATTTAGGTGGCGTAAATTTCTCACCATCAGGAAATCCGTCTGCTTGGTTGCCTTCCAATATCATAAAACAAGGAATTGGTGGTGATTATATTGCTCGATTATGCATACACACATACATACCTTCACGCCAAGTCCCTTACGGGGTAGCTCTTCTGTTGTCAAGAGTCTCCGAAACCAGCGTGTTTGTATGGAAAGGGTAATAAATGTGAAGGAAGTCAGACAGATTTGTCAGGATCGTAAGCTCTGGCAGTCTATAGTCTCTGCCTACTCTCTGCTCGATTATGTTACGGTCAAAAGACTTCTCTAGACAATAACAACACTATATATTATGCTCAATCATCCCAATAAAGCCGGGTCGAGTCGCTAGTCGTCTTATAAGACTTTTATATAGAATAATAATTACAAGAATCTATACTTGCTATCGTCGGCACTTGGAGGAATTCCATTTTATACACACTTTTTTGTAGTAATCACTTGTACTTATCTACTATACACTTTATTTAACATCCGACCAAATAAGTACTAAACGTTAAGCTAAAACAGTCTATTTATCTTTAGTTTCAAAGCCCTGATGATACTATAAAAAAGAGTAACGTAAAGTGTTAAATAAAGTGTATAGTAGATAAGTACAAGTGATTACTACAAAAAAGTGTGTATATAATAATTAAAGTTATGTCAAGGATGCCATAGGCAAAGGCCAGTTAATTAATAAGTAAAAAAATCTCATTTCACAAGTAGATAAACATAATTAAGTGCCTTCCGGTCTGAATGGTTAACGAACTGTTTTACTTTGATACGAAACACGGATACGTTGATTATACGTCGGTCTGTTTGTACAAGCAATTTCCTTGTGATTAAAATATTTTGAGGACTACAATAAAAATTAAAAGCATTTTTTTTCTGTGAAACATGTTCATCATTGTTAACAATTAGTTTTTAATCTAGAACGATTTTGTTTCTTAATTGTAGCAATAACTTTATGGCTTAATCTTTTTAGTTGTTAATAACTGCCAGTCTCGACTTAACTTGTCCGCCTCGTCGAGTGGCAAGCGTTCACGCCTAACTACATCGACTAACCGCGAGGCTCGGGTTCGATTCCCGACGGAGGCAGGCATTTTTATGATGAACATTTAGATGTCTGCATTTCCAGGTCTGGGTGTTTATTAAATATATTCTGGTTTCTATATAAGTCTTTCTATGTACATTACAATAGTTGACTAACACCTATAACACAAGCACATAATTTGCTTAATTTGGGGTTAGATTCAATTTGTGTAAATTGTCCAGGGATATTTATTTATAAAAATACACCATTGAGCCGGTTCCAGACAGATGTAAACACGTCTTCCAGCAAAAGTAACTTTGAAGGAAACTTTATTCCCATCATCCGATTATTAAGACATTTGGATTGAATTTACGCTTCTGGCTTATGCAAACAAATGTGTTCCAGACTGGTTACAAAAACGCCTTCCAATAGATGTAACCTTGGAGGAAACTTTGTTTCCATCTTTCGATTATTATGATATTTATATTAAATCTACTATCTAGACGGATGTAAACCAATATTTACACCCACTGTTTACAACCATCTGGAACTCTAAAAAAACTGACTTTAATTTATCACGTTACTCATTAAAATATTAGTAATGAAAGTTAATCTTTGATATGGTCGATATGATCACACGTTGCAGTCTAGGCAGATAACATATTGCTTAGCAGCTCAATTTGTTTGGCAGATAGACAGATAGCTAATTTTAAATAAAATAGAAAGTATCTCCACGACCATATCCCCGAAGGGTTAGCCGAGGCACGACCAAGGTACTCACGTCTAGCCGTAGACATTACGTCCCACAATATGATAGGTCGCAAGCCTATCGCCAACCGGGCACGTATTCAATACTGAGCAGTGCAATTTTTTTTATATTACAAAATTGAAAATACACATTTTCTATTTTTTTTTGTTTGCCTACCTGTGGTTCGAATCTGGAACATCAAGAAGTCAAGTCCAACGCCGAACCGCTAGAGCATAGAAAAGATTTAAATATCGCCAAAATTATTAGAGCAATAACTGTAAAGCAGCTTCCAATGCGCAATGCGATTTACAAATAGCTAACTGACTAACTACTTTTCAAATAGGTGCATTACGTGACTGCTTTTAACAAAGTTACACACTTGTTCTCTTTAGAGCAAATTACCGATTTATACTTAGCGCATTGTGCTTTAACATTTGCTGCTAGAGTTAGGACATTAATTTAACCAATTATAAATGTATATATATATACATATATATATTAAAAATAGCCTTCATTTCTACCACTACTTGTACATTTACATTTTATTATTTATGTATAGTTCAAACTAACTTATCCTATTATTTATAAGTAAAAAGTTTACTATAAGTAAAAAATACTCATATTTAAATCTAGCTAGTAGTAGTCGCCCCTCTGGCGTAGGCCTCTCCTAAACCTTTCCATTTGTCACGTTCCCGTGCCCCCCGCATCCATGAGGGTACTTGTCTTTGGTTAAAGATATCATTCCACCTTTTGCTTGGTCGCCCTCTTCTTCTTTTTATGTCTCTCGGTATCCATTCTATTAAGCGTTTTGCCCATCTGCTATTATTTATTCTACAGACGTGTCCTGCCCAATGCCATTCGAGTAGTCTTGCTAGTCCTAAATATACATTTTGCATCAGACTACGCAAAATGTATATATAGGAATTTTACTGTACTGTAGGAATTTTAGATTTATAGAAAAAACAAAGGCGGGTTGTTGTAACACTTATAACTCGAGATTTGTGTGACCACTTTTCATGGTTTTTGATTCATTCGATTTGTCTCCGCCCCGAATAGGAGAATACATCTTTTGTATATAAAAGAAAGTTGTATTAAAAAAAAAATTTGGGGAAGTAGGTTAAAACCAGGAAAAGGATTTACTAGTACACATTTTATCCCATAAAACCGCGAAGAAACAAGAAAAATCAACATTTTAGTTTTTTCTATACAAACTGAACGGCGGAATGAAGATCGCTTGAACAACTAGTAGCGATTTTTTTTACTTGTTACATACATTTTTGTTTAGTATAAAAAGGCCAACCGATTGAGAAATTTGATAAATATAATATGATACATCACTTTAAGGTCGATCACATAATGT
>NJDD01004069.1:39172-66355 GCA_002245505.1 Calephelis nemesis
ATAGGCTACATTTCATCTTAAAATTTTAACGAGCAGTGTTACAGAGCTAAATATCAAATTAGTAGACTACGCGGGCGAAGCCGCGGGTAACAGCTAGTAAATTATAAAATTTAAGTGCAGTTCATGCAAAACTAGCTGCTACCCGCGTAGATAATGGTCACATAGGAACATTTTTCAACAACAACAACATCGGGATAAAAAGTATCCAATGTGCTAATCCAAGTTACCCTCTACGTGTTTGTGCCCAATTTAATTAAAATCGGTTTAGAAGTTTATGCATAAAGGAGTAACAAACAAACCTACACACTTCTTCTTCTTCGACTTCAAAGCACGGTAAGAGAACAATATACACAATATACTTACAATTATAACCCCGTGTTGGTCCGGGCTCCTTTTGCAATATAGACCATATGTCTTCCTGCCAGGCAGCTCGTAAAAGGCGAGCATAGGCTTGCTGTCACTTACACCGTGACATCAGACTAGGTGGTAGAGTTTCGCAGTGACTGTCCGGATTGACCGGACTTGGTCGAAAGATAAGGTAGCCGGAAACTTACTTTTGCTAGATGCCTGAGAGTCGGTTGGCAACGCACCATTACCACCTTTGGTGTCTGCTTGTTTGCCTTCCAACATTATCAAAAAAAGCTTTTATTAATAACATTGGCGAGTTATTGGTTAAATTATTACTGATCAATGTACGAAGTTCCCGCCTATGTTTCTGGGATTCTCGAGGTACTTCCGCAGTACAAATATAATGAAACAGTATGAAAACTACTCACAAACGTCTGAAACGGCACACTCACACAAACATGCGTATCAACGAGACCTCTAAGTGGTTTCCGCGGTGCTACAGTAGCGAGCGTACGTTACGTTTGGTCACGTTGTTATTTGTTTCTGCAATCTTTTAAATTGCTACGAGCTTATTCGTCTATTATAATATACCTACTTTTATTATAAGTAAACCACGTCGTTGTTGCAATTCGATTGTTAAAAATAGCATGACAACCCTTTTGCGTCAATGGTAGGTTAGTATTTTAACAACTAAGCTTAGTTTCTATACTGTACCATATTTGTACTGTAATTTCGTGTTGATCTTAAACAGGGATAAGCACCTGTGCGAAGATCATACATATACTATATTTGTTATTTAGAGGTCTAGCGCTTCGTTGTTGTACTTGACTTCACGAGGTCCCGGGTTCAGCCACGGGTCGGGATAGGATTTGTGCCGGATTGGGGGTTAGTGTTTTCAGTGAGTCGTGGTGTTCTCTGGCAACATCTTCGGGGATTTGAGCGTGATGATACTACTGCTACTTAATATAATGTGGTAAGGGCGATATTTAGGTTGCTAGCTGTACATATAATTATGTATACTTATACATACGTGTGTACTTATAACACAGAATTGATTTGTGAAAACAAGAGGCATCGTAATGATATATTTTCTTAGAATTTTCTTCGCTTTATTTTATGACAGAAATATAATATGACACATGAGACTAATTAATAAACTGTCTTTTACAGCGGAGTTTCGCTGGATATCAAAGAAGGAAACAAAATATATATAAATAGAAACATACTTCATTGTTTCTTCACGCTCATGTTCCGTAAGTGATAGGCAGAGGCTCCCCACGATTAGCCGAAGACACTTACAGAATTCTGGAACTTACAGAATCTGATAGGTGGCAAGCCTATCACCAACCGATCATATGATATCTAATCCCGGCCAAAATTTTCTTTTATTAGAAAATCCATTTTTTTTGTTGCCCGACCGAGGATCTAACCCGGGACCTCCAGAATTCAAGTCGCCGTATAGCTAGACCACAGAAGCGATAGCACGACCATAGCGAACTCTGACACTGTTACGTCAGAAAGAAATAATACGGTGATACTAATTCGCGTGAGCACAGCACTTTACCGTAAACTTTAAACTGTTTTTAAAATGCAAATCTACTAATCCAAATATCAACTAAAGTACTAATAAGAAGGATAGCCGGTGTTATATCGTGCTTAATAAGTTTTTGTAGTACTAAAATAGTAGTATTTAAATAAACTTATTTTTAAACCATATTTTTTGAGTAAGTAGTATTTTTCAAAAAGTGCACAAATTAATATGCTTGGGAGAATATATACTTTCTTTTTAAACATTGTGAAGGTCAGATAAAGAAATCCCTTATTTTAATTAAGTATAACGTTCTTAATTTGCCTTTAGGGAGTTGGGAAAGATTGCCTTTTTAATTATATATACGGATAAACTCCATAATCCGATGGCCATTTTGCAAATTCTTTAAACGGTATGAAGGCTGCGGTTACTTTAATATTCTGCCTGAAAATTAAATTGTTTATGTCATACGATATTGTGAAATATTTTTCAAATATTTTAGCCTCAGGCTTAGAACAGTATTATGTTTTCGCTTTTAGTATTGGAAGGCAAACAATTGGACGGTTTTATGATAGTATATTTTATACTGAGCTATTTTTTTTGTTTTTAATCCCTGATGAAACAAAAGAGGCGTCAAATAAGTATGACCTATTTGCGTGTGTGTCTATCTATTGCAATAAAACTACGATCATGACCGATTTCGATGCGTGTTTTTGAAGTGAAAACTTCTTTAATGGCGTTGCGCACTTTTTTTGGAGTGAGTAAAAACTACTAAACTCCCTTCAGATCGTCAGATCGTAAGACGGCGCAGGGCACATACGCAAATAAGACGGCGCGAGATCTAAAAAAACGTAGATTCATTGCTGTTTTTGTATTGCTTAAATATTTCTGAAGAGTATAGGATTCGCAATGGATAATACGCCGAAATACTATTACATTCTCACAAAACAACATGATAGCAGATACGTACTCGTATAATATCAACAGACATTCCTCTTTTTGTTCCATCTTGAAAATAAGCTTTATGTGTAGACGAGCAATGTTCGTTATACAGATAATATGACAACACTCCTAGCCGTCACGTACCTAGTCTATTAGTGCATGTATGTAAGTCTACCGGTTACCCTAAAAAAATTGCAAAAAAAATGCAAAAACCAAATCCAAAAATATAATTGGGTACCACGTCGTGATTTGATTCTTTTTTCAAAAGACAGCTAATGATTCCAAGATGTCCCACATACATCATTTTTTATCTGTATATATACTTATCAGTATGCTATCATTCTTAAAAAAACATCAAAATCTCTTGGCTAGGATGTCTATCGCTAGCACTTTTTTAATTAGCTATGTTACATGTTTCTATGAAATTTGGGGATTTTCTCGGTAATAATATTATAATAAAAACAGTGTTGTCAAAGACCAATGCTTATCGCGACAAGTTTCGCTTAAATTTCGCAAATATGATGGAGTTTTGGATTAAAAAACATAGATACCAACATCATAAACCACAGTCTCCAAAACTTCAGAAAATTATACGGTAGCAACTCATTACCATAGACCGTTTTTTATACAAAGAGCGTATATAAATTGCTGTATCTGGTAACATTTTGTGAATGGCAAAATAGTTCTAAACTTTTGCCGCGCAGATTTAATTTTCAAGCACTCTAATTGCTGTGGCTTACGCCAATGACAAAATTAAAAAAGCTTACATATTTAAAGGGCGTCTGTATTCTGTCTTTGAATAAGGATTAATTTGTTCATTTAATGAATGAATGAACATTATTTCTATTTTGCACCAAATATTCCACACTGTCACACTTATAACACCTTACTAATAAAACTTACGCACCCGGTGACCGGTTGCGCGGTGTGCCTGGTTGGCGATAAGCTTGCCACCTATCACATTGTGGGACTTAGTGTCTTCGGCTAGTCGTACTCGTAGGTGCCCAGGTTGTGCCTTTGCCTATTCTTCGGGGATATGGGCGTCTAGATACTTACGCGCCCGTTGTTCTGATGTGTGTCTCCCCTATTACTAACAAAAAATGAAGTTACACACCAGATCATCAGGCGCGTAAGTTTTATTAGTAAGGGGGATAATATTTAACTTTCAAGGTACACAAATGCGGTTTTATAATTTTCGAGCGATGGACAATCTTGGTATGAAGGAGCAAATTTATAAATATTAATTTTGTATTTTTGTTGAAGTGAAAACTTCTTTAGCGGCGTTGCGCAATTTTTTGGAATGGGTAAAAACTTCTAAACTCGCGTCAGGACACGTGACGTGATTAAAAATTTGTAGAGGCCCAGGGCGCTTGCGCGAATGTTCGTGTTGTCATGTTTGTGTACGATAGGGCAATAAATGAATATTGTACTCTACCACAATTAAAGCAATTCATACAAAATTATTCCCTAACAATTTTAAAATATCAAAAATGCACAATGTTAATATTTTTCACCTCTGCCGGTACTCCCGGAGTGCAACCTGTTTTTCTATTTTGTTGACCATCCTGGGGATCTAACCCGGGACCGCAAGAAGTCATGTCAGACGTCGGACTGCTGCAGGCGCTTCAGCTTCGCTTATTTAAATGGCATCTTTGGTGTCTTGTGTATGCGATATGAAAAACGTCATTCCCGTAAGCATAATGTAGGGAAAGATTATCATCTAAGCCCCTACCATGAGCTTACGGCTTGTCGAGTGTACGAAAATAATTTGCATGAAAACTTTGAATAACACCTTACCATGATCTCTAAATTTTTAGATCTAAAGCGCTATAGAATTTGATACCTCAATTACTGAACGTCATCTATACCAACTCATGGTAAAGGCTTAGATGACCCAATACCTCATTTTGAAAAATCATTAACAAGTCTTTAAAAAAAAAGGAATTCTTGTGTTTTATAAAAAAAAGATTAAAAATTCATTAACTCCAGACCATTTACATGAGTAATGTTATCTACATTACTCATGACGTGTATTTATGCTACAACCTCGATCACGATAGATATAAAAAAGTACAAGTCAAAATTTTCGCCCATGTTGGTCCGAGCTCTTTCGCAGAATAGACCATCTGCCTTCCTGCCATGCAGCTAGTAAAAGGCGAGCATAGGCTTAACGTCAGTAGCACCGTGACATCCTACTAGGTGGTAGAGTAGAGTAGTTGTAGCGACACGCCCAGATTGGTACCATCGCCTTACCTATTCCTGCTGCCATAATGTCCAACGCTTGCTGTTGACGTGTTCTGGTTCGGAGGGTAAAGTTACTTTTGCTCGAGGCCTAACATCCCGGCCTCAAGTTGGTATCGCATCATTACCACCTTTATTGACTCTAGGCGGAATGATTTTCTTATCATCAGGAAATCCGTCTGCTTGTTTGCCTTCCATTATTGTGAAAAATACAGTCCATCTATACATAAGTCATTATGCAACAGACAGACATACAAACCGACGCATCAAACTTATACCATCGTTTTCAGTTGGAGACTAAAAATATATGTGATATGAGCAGCGGTTCCAACTTCTAATAAAATTCATTTTATCTGTATATCGACTAAATGATCATTTTGCTTTGCCATTTTTTGTAACCCTTGTCATAGTCAACACGTTCTTTCACAAGTCATTTTTATTCAAAGTCAAATTTATTTATTTGCAAAAGTGGGTTACAATATGCGATTTTCAGAATTCAATACGATTTTCTATCGCCTGTGTGGTTTAGCAGTTCAATTGTTAGACTTGACTGCATGAGGTCTCGGGTTCGAATCCTGGGTCGGGCAACAAAAAGAAAATTGGGTTATTTCCAATTTTCTATTAAAAAATGTTGATCGGGATAGGATATGTGCCCAGTTGGCGATAGCCTTGCCACCTATCACATTGTGGGACGTAGTATCTTCGGCTAGTCGTGGGTACCATGCCTGCCGTGCCTCTGCCTACCTCTTCGGGGAAATGGGCATAAAGACACTTTTTTTTATTTATTTGCAAAAGTGGGTTACAAAATGCGACTTTCCGAATTCAATAAGAGTTTCTACAAGGTTATATTTGGTGTGCAAAGGGGAATTGTACCAACTTTTCTGATGCATTAAAACAAAAATATGGTTAGAAAAAAAAAAAATTTTTTATCATCTATTGACTAATTGGGAAAATTTTAAACAGCGAAAACTATCTAAAATATAACAGAACATTATTTGATATTATTATTTGGTTTTAACACTTATATCAATCACACAACCTTGATATATTCTACGAGTATAACATACAATATTCATGATTTATTTGATATTTTCCATTGCCGGCGCTTGTTAAAACTTCCAAATATTCATATTTTTAAACAAATAAACACTTAATAAAAATATATATATATATATCTAAAAAATATGTATGTTTGGAAGTTTTACCAAGCGCCGACGTTTGAAAATATCAAATATATTAGAACAGTAAGTTCGACTGATATACATGATCGCCTATGTGGTCTGGCGGATCGGCGTCGGACTTGACTTCTTGGGGTCCCATGTTAGATCCCCTGATCAGGCAACAAAAGAAAGAAAATGTATATATTCAATTTTGTAATAAGATGACGTTGCTCAGGATTGAATATGTACCCGATTGGCGATAGGCTTGCCACCTATCATATTATGTGATTTAGTGTCTTCGGCTAGTCGTGGATGCCCTGGTTGTGTCTCTGCCTATAACTGTGCTCTTTAGGGATATAGGCGTGAAGATACTTTACTTATGTAAACATACTTCTTTTTGTCTGCCTGTGCCCCACTTCAAGTAGGGTCGGCTCGCCTTATTATTTTGCGCCAGGATAGCCTGTTCTGGGTTGTCAGTCAGGTCTGGTAATTGGGCTTTTGTTAGCAACACACTTTTTTGTTTACTAAACACTTGTACTTATCAAATATCCACTTCATTTAACAATTTTCGTTACTTTTTAGCCAACTGGTTTCACTATATACAGCATCATCAGGGCTTTGAAACTAAAGATAAAAAGACTGTTTTAGTTTAACGTTCAAATAAAACAGTATTTTTATCTTTAGTTTAACGTTAAACTAAAAGAGTCTTTTTATCTTTAGTTTCAAAGCCCTGATGATGATGTATACAGTAAAACCGGTTGGCTATAGAGTAACGGAAAGTAGTAAATAAAGTGTATAGTGGATAAATACAAGTGTTTCCTTAAAAAAAGTGTGTACACATTGGAATTCCACCAAGTGTTAACGATAGCAAGTATAGATTCTTTTGTTAGCAAATTTTTCATACTGGTACACCATGATTTGGACGGTCTTCCAATGAGAATAAGAAAGATCTTATTCTCTGGCAATTGAAGCACCCTTTTAAGCATATGCTCCTTGTTTCTTATCATCATTGTTTTCTAATTTCTTTTGGTCTAAAAATTGGCTATGAGCTCCAAAAAAAGAAAGAAAATTGTTTATTTGCGGAATATATGTGTAAATGAGATGTTAGAAAAATAGTTAAATAAGTATTTCAACATATTCTACCATATTTTGGTGTGCAAATATTATAATATTAATGAATAAATATTTTAAACTCAACACAAACAAGAATAATAAGAAATTAAGTGAAAATAATCAATCAGATAAACAACCAATCACAAATATGAAGTAAAGTGAAAATAATGTTATTGATAATATTATAAATGCAAAAGTTTATATGTTGGTTTATGTGCTTGGCACTCCTTTATGCAAATTTTCATAAAATTTGGAAAACAGAGGAGGGTAATTTTGACTGGCGCACAGGATAGTTTTATGCCGAAAAAATGTTCCTGTCCATTAATCCCGCGAGCAACTCCGCGGGCAACGACTAGTAAACTTATTAATATCTTAGTTATCGACATCAAAAAAAATCTAATCAAATGATTCAATACTATTTCATTAAAAAAAATTTAGTAAGTTAATCAAAATAGCCAAGGTTTTTCTACTAAAATATAGTGATAAAGTAGTTGGTCTAATGTATTCTTTAAATATCCGTATCCTATTTTTATTTACACAAAATCTGTTTTTTCCTAAAATATAAACTTCGAAGTACTAAAATAGCTGCTGAAAGCGCATTATATACATATATCTGTATATCCAATCGATAATTACATAAGGCCTGTTTTTCTTTATAAAATAAACTATGAAGTAGGTACCTCTCTCTATACATATATTAATTCTGTAGATAGGTCAATTCTGTATATTGAAAATATTGAAAAAATAAATACCAGTTACTGGATCGATACCAAACCCAAATATGTGATTAAATTTTTTTTTTGTCTGTCTTTCTGTCTGTATGTTCAGGCATCACGTGAAAACTAAAGGTTCGATTTAGATGAAACTTGGTATAATTATACCTTATTATCCTGGGCATAAAAAGGGATATTTATTGTCCTGGAAAAATACGTCGAAACGTCGGTTATAATGATATCAACATAGTCTATAATTACTTCACTTATATTATAAATAGCGACCCTTGTTACTAAATTATTACGTAAGATCCATTTTTCTCTAAAAAAATCTAGCAGTTGAGTTCAGGGCCGGATTTAGAAATCTAGGGGCCTCGGGCGACAAAGGCGCAATAATCTCGGTCCTAAATTGTTTTTCAAATAATACGACAAAAAATATTTAAGTTTTTCTGTTAATGTTTAAGAACAATATAATTATGTTTGTATAAAAAAATATAGGTAAAGCTAAAACAGTGAAAAATATATCAAAGGAAAAGATATTTACTTGTTGGAATTTAAAAGATTTTTTACGAAGTCTCGACTGTGAAGGCTGCGAGGCTTTCGTACCGGTTGGAAGTACTAACATATTATATGCTGAAATCGCATTGGTTCTCTAATTAACAGCTTTATAATTACACAAGGTTCGTTTTTCTCGAAAAAATAAACTTTAAAGCACATACTTACAAGCACATGGGTCCTAACTCTGTTTGAAATGAAATAAAAATTATTTATTTGCGGAATATGTGTGTTAAAAAGTTGTTAATAAGATTTATCAATTCAATAATTACTTAAGATCCATTTCCCTTTCAAAACTAAACTTTGAACTACAAAAACGACGGGTTGCACTGCGGGAGTGCCGAACTGGGGAAGTGAAAACTTGAAAATTAACGTTTTGCATTTTTGATATTTTGGAATGGTTAGGGAATAGTTTTGCATGAATTGTTTTAATTATCAGTATAAAAGTACTACCATTTATGTGATAAAATACAATATTCATTTTTTGCGCCATCGCACACAAACATGACAACACGAACATTCGCGCAAGCGCCCTGCGCTTTCTTATTCGTGCAAGTGCCCTGCACCGTCTTACGAATTTTCGATTAGGTGACGTGTCCTGACGCGAGTTTAGAAGTTTTTACCCACTCCAAATAAAGTGCAAACCGCCGCTAAAGAAGTTTTCACTTCAAAAAATGCTGAAATTGCAGTTGCAGTTTTCCTCTAAAAAGTAAACTTTGAAGTACTAAAATACGCTAAAACTGCAAAGGTTCTAATTCTATCAACACACTTGATAATGACATTACTTCGCTTATTTATAGCGACCCTTGTCACAGTGAATGCGTTGTTTTACACGTCATCCTCTGAAAAAGTGTACTGTATAAATTGCTTTTTATTCAGCCACAGTCAGGAGAGTTCGTAAATCATGGATTAAAAACCTTTGTGATATACTGCACGCTTTATACCAATGCTAACATTTGTCAGCACGTGATAACCCTGATAACTGACGTTGAATAAAATATGACAATAAAGTGGATTTACCTTTATTTACGCGCAGCTGGGTTTTATCATCTTTTATCAATAGCTTTTTAGTTGCTAAATATTTTTTATAATGAAATTTTATTTCTGCGAAATGAAAATTGGAAATTTTATGTTGTCAAATATTTTATTTCCTTTGTTTGCAGATTAGTGGTAAAACTACAAATTACAAGCGCAATTAAACTGCAAAAATGACTATAATTTCATTAGGTATGAAAGCATCGGTGAAAAATAAAATTCATAGATTTATAGCCGTTTTCAGAGTCCTCAATTGTAAATAGTAATTAAGTCATTAAGCTGACATTTCCAATACAAAATGAGTCATAATGACAGATTTAAAGATAATGACGTCTCTAAGTGCGGCCGTAAAAATAGCTCCAAAATTATAAACGTTCCGTGTCAATGTCTTTTTTGGGAAACCTGTGAAAATTTTGTGAATTTGTTCGCAATAAATAAATAAATATTTTAAGGTATGTTCTCTTTTACGACCTATAGGGCAGAAAAGCATAGAAACTATTTAACTCAGCGGATCAAGTCGAACAAGGGGAAAATTCATATCGCCAGTCTAGTTTTAAAATTCCTTTTGAAAGTCAGTTAAAGATTGCTTAAATGTATATGCATTCACATGCATCTCAGTTAAAAAAGCTGTAACAACACGTCCTCATACTTATCACTTTGCCGTCACTCTCACCAAAATTGAAGTGCCTGTTATGGATGTATTCAGAGCAGCGAGATTCGTTTCTTCAAGCGGCTTAACATTGTATAAGTAACAACGCACTATTAACGTCTATTTTTAGCCGAGTTCTCAAATCGACCGGTATATTTTTTTACGTAATTATTTTTCTTGTTTTTATGCGAAATAGTTTCGAGTTACCCATAGAAATTTGATTCAGGTAGGCCCATTAGTTTTATTTTATAACCATTTTTTATCTACTTTCACCTATCCTGATGTTTGTTTTTATGAAATTATATCATATAAGCAGTAAACTAAAAAATAGTAAAAAAAGAACTACGTTAATAAAAACCGACTTCAAAACTATTAGTAAATGGCACATAAAGTAATAGGTAGTATGTAATTAATGTTAAATCTTTATAATTTTTAATTTTTTAACATTTTTCATGAACGTATTTATTTTTATAAAGTTATATATAAAATACTAAACATTGAAATAGAGTTATCTTGCATTTAACATAACATTCCAAACGAATATTTGATACGTATTTTTATGACATTTAAAGGGAAACGTGGAGATGGTTTTCTTCATGAATATTATTACGAATAAGTTTGAAATTCTTGTCATCACGAAAACCATCTGAATGTTTGACAAAAATACACATGAAATATTCGCCTAGAATCCTAACATAAAATTATAATACGAAAGTCTGGGTGTCGCGGTTAAATGCTGGATCGATTACGGTGAAATTTGATATGCATATACTTGTAGTTCAAATTAGGCTACTTCTTTTTTAAAATCATCCTCAAAAGAACTGTATTGGCCAACGAAAATTTACTTGAACTATTGGTCGCCCATTGGCCGAAATTCGACCATAATATGATATTGAAGACCATATTAATTGTTGATAAGAACAAAATGCTATTCCTCAAAACCTTCAATTTTAAAAACTTTTTAGTGCGCTATCACAAACTAATTTATTTTATCGTTATCATCAATATATTAGTTTGTGTGGGTCAAATGCATGGTAGTGTGGGTAATGTTTTATTTATTGATTTAATGTACGTTATAAGCATTATTATTAAAAATATTAGCGTTCTGCACTTCTCCTACACATAAACTATAAGTGTGAAAAATTTTATGTTCCTGCGTCCGCCCAATTTTTGTAAAAAGGGGTCCAAAGGTTTGACATCACGTATTAATATATATATATCATAAGAAAGTTAACCAGAACTACTACTGTCACTGACGAAGTCGTTAGTTTTACATAAATACAACTAATTCAATTTCTAAAATTAATTCATATTAATTAATTTTCAATTTAATATTTTAGAATTCACACAATCGAAATGATTGATGTAAAATTTTACAATTCAAACAGTGAAACACGAAAGCCGTTCCAACCATAATGGCTATTGTAACCGCGAATCGTATTGTAATCGTAGGTATATTCATGAATGCATTAAACCGTCGTTAGTGCGAGTGTTTGAGCCGACCGAACTCGCTGAGGAACACGACAATTTGTCACGGACGACGTCGCTGCTCGTGTTGTGAATGGCCAAAGCGGTTCTTGTTCCATTGTCTTCGGAGGTCATAACCGCCATGGGCCGAGCCATTATTGTAGCAAATGTGTAGATTATTTCCTCATGCATGTTGCCTTATCTATTAATTCCTAGAAAAAAGGAATAGGTTATATATTCGAATTATTTTATTTGTTTATGTTAATCCATTTCTCTGTTTATTGTGAAATGTTTTTTAAATGAGAGTTCTTGCTAGGTGGTCCCACTATAACAAAATCTGGATTTTGTTAAAAAACCGAGGAAAGGAAGAAACCGAGGAAAATACTAAATTATTGTGTACGCAGATGATTTTCTTATTGAATTCAATTTGATTTCATGTCTATATTTTTTGGTTTTTCTGCACAGAATTATGGTTTTATCGTCTCTGTAGTCTAGCGGTCCGGTCCGGACTTGACTCCTTGAGAGAACCCTGGAGATTTTATCCCCGGGTCGGGCGGCAAAAAAATAATTAGAACATGTATATTTTCAATTTCTGATTAAAATAATGCTGCCCGGGATATGATATGTAACGGATTGACGAAAGGCTTGCTATCACATTGTGGGACTTAGTGTCTTCGGCTAGTCTTGGGTGCCCTGGTTGTGCCTTTGCCTACCTCTTCAGAGATATGGACGTGAAGATACATTTTTTTACTGCACAGAAATAACATTAATTTGATAAATGAAGTACTAGATTCCACTCGCGATTTTGCCCGAGTACCACTTTATACTTTTTTATAAATTGTAGTCTTTAAGTTATTCTGATGTATAAACTATATTTCTGTGAAATTTCATCGAAATCTATTGAGTAGTTTGTGCGTAACAGAGTAACAAAAATTCTCACAAACTTTTGGATTTACAATTAATATTAGTAAGATATGTTACAAAAGTGTAGGTAGTCATTATATTTATTGCTTATGAGTCTATCATTTTTTAATAAGTAACATTTATTTTAGATTAAATATACTTAATTTAAAAACAAAAATACACTGGACAATTTCATTAAAAACAAAATCCATTTAAATAGATTTTTTTGATAAATAAATAGGTTTATGGCATAAAAAGATATACCTAATAGTTGTATAATCTATAATATATTCCACTGTCATCTTTTAAAATCTATTTTAATTTGACATATTTAAACAAACACAAACAAAACCACAAAACACAAAAAAAATAGACGCCTGTTACACTGTTAATGTTAAAGTTATTTTATATTAATCTTGTTTTTTAGAGATCCCCTGTATTACGCGTGGTAATTCGCCTGTTAAGCTAAACGGTGTTTAAAATTGACATCCAACTAATAGTGATAATGATAATGGTTCACGTCGATGACGTGGCAGCATGTCATTGGTTGAGATTTTATAAACTGCTTAGTAAAAAGCGGTTCAATGGGAGTTTAGTTTTAACCCACGACACAAAAAGTGGGGTGCTATAAGCTTGACGTGTCTGTCTGTGGCATCATAGCTCCCGAACGGATGCAGCTATTTCAATTTAGTTTATTTATATTAAAGCTAACTTATGTGCGAGTGTTCTAAGCATAATAATAATGTCTTTATTGTACACAAAACGTTATCACAAACATGAACATAAAGATAATACAGTACAATGGGCGAGCTTATCTCCAGCAACAGAGATTTCTACCAGCTGACCCGTAAAAAAGAAAAAAAAAACAGAAACAAACATAAACTTAGACAAGTGTAGATACACGATTTGTTGACTATGAAATACTTAAATATATATATATATATCATCATAATCTGTGTCAGTCAGCATAATCTATGATAGGAAAAATAAGGGTCTGTATAAGTGAAATTTTCGTTGTAATGGGAAGGAAATTTTGGAGGAGCTTAAGAGAATGAAAAGCATGATGAACCTTTTTACTTATATTGTGAACATGGAGATTCCAAGAGAAATACACACCCAAGTTAACTGCAGTATTAGAATAATTAATAGGCGAATTATTGTACAGAAGGGTGTGGATATGTAAGTTGGTAATTAAGCCACGCATGTAACGACTACCAATAATTAAGACGTGAGATTTAATTGGATTCACGATTAATCCAAATAAACTAGTACACTTATAAATTCGTTCCAGATCTTCGTTCATACTCTGAATTGCCTGAGTAACACTCTCAACCGGAATATGGCTGTAAAGTTGTAGATCATCTGCATATAAGTGAAAGTGAGAATAAATAACTGAAGTTACCGCATTGATGAAAGTAGAAAATAGGAGTGGAGAAAGAACACCACCCTGAGGTACACCTGCACTTAAATTAATCCAATTTGAAGATGATTCACCCGAAAGAACACATTGTGATCTGCCACGTAAATATGAATCAAACCAATCCAAAACAGAAGAGGAAATATTTAAAGATCTAAGAACTCCCAACAAAACATCCCAATCCACAGAATTGAAAGCACTGCTAAAATCCAAGAAGACAATAACAGTGAGAAGTTTTTATCCATAGCATGACGTATATCATCAGAAACACGAATTAGTGCTGTAACAGTGCTATGCCCCGGACGAAACCCAGATTGGTTCGCATGTAATAGTTTGTTATATCTGAGAAATTTTGAAAAAGCATGTTTGATGAAAATCGGTTGAGCCGTTTAAAAGTAGTGGGGGTAAAAGTGGGGAGATTAATCGAGTGTCTGCAAAGGTACTTCTATATTTTTTTACTTTTTAAAGGGAAATTAAGTTCTTGTGTCGGGGGTTTTTAAAATTTTAAATTTCATATTTTATTGTAGAAAGACTGATAAAGTTTGTGTAAGTCAATCACAAGTAAATCTAACAATTCAAATGAGACTAGCTCAATTAACAGCAGTCGAAAGTGAATTTCTATGAATTAATATTATAAATATTATTGTAAAACAAAGTCCCCCGGCTGCGTCTATATGTCTGCCTCTCTTTTCGAGATAAACTAAAACACTGCCGAACGGATTTTCATAAGGTTTTCACCGATCGATAGAGTTTCCATGGAAAGGTTTAGTTGCATAATTAGTTGAGGATTTGTGTAAAGTTGTTAAAATATGACGATATTCAACGTGTAGAAAAATTTATGATCGTCGGAAGCTTTTACCGAAAACGCTGCCAAAACCCTTAGAGCTATAATAAAACAACGTATGAAGGCGTTTTCCCTTTTTCTTTAATATGGTAAAAAAGTCCACGATGATATGATATCTTTTAAAGATAACTTACTATGTAAGTTTTATCTTTTATAAAAAAATAACACTTTTAATGTATATTCAAGCCCATATCCCTGAAGAGGTAGGCAGAGGCACAACCAGGGCAACCACGACTAGTCCAAGACACTAAGTCCCTCAATGTGATAGGTGGCAAGCCCATCGCCAACCGGGTACATATTCAATCCCTAGTAAATTTTTTTATTACAAAATTGGAAAAAAACATTTTTTTTTGTTGCCCGACTCAGGAATCAAGCCAAGGCCCTCATACCGTAAAGTCCAACACCTAGAACAATGAATGAAATGATCAAACGCTAGACCACAGAGGCGACACTTGTAATATGGCAATTGCAAAGCTATTTAATTGAATACAGTTTTAACAGTCATCAAATTAATTGTATGTTCACCTTAAATATTTCATAATAGTATGATTTTTTATGTGAAAGTTGAGCCCGGATTGGTACCACTGCCTTACCTATTCCTGCCACCGTAACTTCTGTGCTTGCCGTCGACGTGTTCCGGTTCGGAGTGTAAGATAGCCGGTAAATTTACTTTTGTGAATTACCGTGAATTTTTTAAATCTCTCTGCTTGTTTGATTTTCGATATCATAAAAAAACACACTTCTGATGGCAAGAGTCAACCGTGTGCTCTAGACACTATAGATATTATGTCATGTGGCATTATGTGAATGTTATTCCTAGTGTACTACCAGCTATCCCTGTCCTCCGACCCGTAATATGACAGAGTCATTACCGCAGAACGAAAAGATAAGATGGTGGAAGCGTACCCGGGCAATTTGCTGCATAGCACTATCACCAGTGGTTTTGTTAGTGATGATCTATTTTATGACCAGTGCTTGCCTCTTATGAGCTGCTCGGCAAAAAAGGAGATCAAATCAATGTCAATTAATGTCCCCAATTAAATTGCAACCAATCAAATCGCACAAAACTAGAATCGGCCGCGACGCACGTAGACATGTTACGGACGTCAATATTGTCTAAACAGATACGAACTACGGAATCCTCCAACGGCCGTAATCAGAGACGTCAATTATCCTCTAATCTGTCACTAAGTCGACATTTTCGAGGAGGTTACTCCTCAGTATCCCTCTCTGCCAAAGAGGGGACACGAGAGGCAGTCAAGGGCGGTGGGCCGTTGGGTCCGCCTTGGGTGGCGTCAGTAAGGCCTGCGGAGGAGGGGAGTGGGCTTCTTATCTTGCCTACCCAGCCATGATAGGGTTGCGGAAGTTACTGGGACCCCGAAGTGAAGTAGAAGTATACGTGCACCACTTTGACGGGTTGAAGCCAACTGATAAGTGGGCTGCGCGATGGGAATCGCGAGATCCAGCTCTGCCGCGGCAGTAGATATGTGCGAAAGCGTTTCCGCAGCCCCCCTACCTGGCGAAGGGGTAGACACCGTGTGGTTTTAGTCGGTATGAGTCCAAAATAACCCGTTACTTCCTTCGAAAGTAGAGGCTCTCCATGAGGATTTCCACACGTTAAGAAAAGAAAGGACTATAAAGAACGTCTTACAATGTAACAAATCTTAAGTTTTACTATCAACGTTTTTTTTAATATCATTTTCCGAGAGATTTATGGACACCTCTTACACCACCAATACTCAATGGCTGGGTCTCGATTACTGAAGGTAGTTAATTGTGCATATTTCAATTTGTATATATATAATTGACTTTTTCTTCGCCTCTGTGGTCGAGCGGTCCGAGTGTTGGACTTGACTGCATGAGGTCTCGAATCCCGGGTCGGCCCACAAAAAGAAGATTGGATTTTTCCAATTTTCTAATAAAAAAAATGGTCGAGATTGGAAACGTGGCTTGCCACCTATCACATTATGGGACTTAGTATCTTCGGCTAGTCGTGGGTGCCCTGGTTGTACCTCTGCCTACCTCTTCGGGGATAAGGGCGTGAAGATACTTTTTCTTCACTGTACCTTCTTCTTTCGGTTACGAAAGTCTGCAATACATTGATTTTTTTTCGTGAATTCCTCAATAACTCAATTGGCAGAGCATAGTCAGTAAAAGATGTTATTGTTAACTATATTTTTACCCACGACTTCGTCAGCGAAAAATACTTACGAATTTCATCACAATTTCAATATCGGGGCTTGATTTAAAAAAGTGGTCTATGTTCGGACTCAGATTTTAAAGTCAAGTAAAATCAGAACAACGAAAGAAGTAACAGACAGACCGTCAGACACCTCCACTAACAACATTAGTATGGATATGGAAGTATACATTATAATATAGAGCCAATTCTTATGTAAGATTTTTTTTTTCGTTATAAAATTGTAAAAACGTCATACTAGTATATTCTTTAAAATGTTACCCTTGTGAACTTTCTCTGAAAACGAATCGTATCAAACACCAAGAAAATGTCTTAGATGTGCCGTCGCATGCTTGTGCCACTGAAAACCTTTGTAAGATTTTCTCAAAGAAGCACTAAGAAATTCTTTGAATTTACACGTTTCAAAAATGAAGATTATTATTAACTAGTTGTTGTCCACGGTTTTGCACGAGTACTCCAACGGGATCCTACTGGAACATTAGGATTAAAGGTAGTACATACATATCTTCACGCCAAGTCCCTTACGTGTTAGGCAGAGAGTATCGAGTGCCAGACCTCACGATCCTGACAAACCTGCCTGGCTTTCTTTACATTCGCCTTTTTCTTACAAACACGCCGGTTTTTATAGACTCTTGACACCAACATCGGATAATATCCGAGTGATCTGATCGTGGAATGTCAACCTTGCTCTCCCCTGGTACCTACATCCATCCACATTCACATTGTATATCTGCTTTGTCAATCTCTCATCCGTCATTCTTTCCACATCATCGTTCTTTAAAGGTCGTACTATCAAGGTATTATAACCGGTTCAGCGGTTTTGACATGAAAACTGATCATACATAAAATCATACACAAATTTTCATTAGTATTTATAAAAAAAAGTATCTTCATGCCCATACTTCGAAAAGTCCTTCAATGTAATAAGTGGCAAACATAACGCCAAATGGGCACATATCCAATCACAGGCAAGGTCGTTTTTATTAGAAAATTAACTAAATATTTTCTTTTTACTGCTTAACTGGGAATTGAGCTTGGGACCTCGTGAAGTCAAGTCCAATGCCGGACCGCTAGAACACAAAGACGATGGCAGAGATTGCAGAACTGTTGACGTGTTCCGGTTCAGAGATATCCGGTAGAGAGTATAGATCACCTATCACATTGTGGGACTTAGTGTCTTCGGTTAATCGTGGGTGCCCTTGATGTGGCTCTGCCTATCCTTTCGTGGATATGGGTGAAAAGATATTATACGTTTCTACTTTGACAATACGTTATTTGTATTTCTTACCATCAGGGAACCTTTTAGTTTATTTTCCTTCCGGTTCCATACGAAGTAGCTTCAACTAATCGTGGTTAACCTGGTTGTCCCTCCGGTACCTCTTACTCAAACAGGCGTAAATATACATATCCCATAACAGAAGTTAAAAATAGTACTGGTTTTAGGTAAAGTATATTCACACCCATATCCTCGAAGAGGTAAACAGAGTCACAACCAGGGCACCCTCGTCTAGTCAAAAATACTAAGTCTCACAATATGACAGGTGGCAAGCCTATTGCCAACCAGTCAAATTTTCAATCCCGGGCAACATTATTTTTTATTAAAAAAATGAAAAACATATTTTCTGTTTTTGTTGCCCGACCTGGAGATCGAACATGCGACCTCCAGAAGTCAAGTAAACTCATACTCAAATGATATTTATTTTGTAGGTAAGGCATATTACACTAATTAAAAGTCAATGTTACTTAGTTTTGTTAATGTTGTCTATATAATGTTATTATTTAATGTTATTATGTTGTTATATAATGTTGTTTTGTTATTGTTAGTTAATGTTGTCCATACAAGACCCCAGACCACTAAACCGCTGGTTTTGGTGAAAATTTGATTGTGAAATATTTTTAATAATTCCTTTGTACTACCACAATCCATATAGCGACATCAGCACAAATTCTATTGTTATTGCAATACAAAAGCAATTAAAACAAAAAGGAAAAAACAAATACGCCAAGCTTTTGAAGTGATTTGGCTTTAATTATTAGTATTGTCATCTTGAAATTCTCTTGTTACAAAACGAATCGTTTCGACGACAAAACAGGAAACAACGAGAACTCTACCTAATACGCCTCGTATTTCTCCGACAAACGGATTTTCCGACTCTAACACGACACAACAATTTCCCAGTACTTTGTAAAGGAGCAAAGCTAATGAATACTGAATGAATAATATATTTAAATAAACCAAAACAAATAACAACTTATCTTTGAAGTTAAAACGAATGTTTATTAATGACATTTTTGAAGTGAAAACTTCTTCAGCGGCGTTGCGCACTTTTTTGAAATCGGTAAAAACTTCAAAACTCGCGTCAGGATAGTACGTGACCTGATCGAAAATTCGTAAGACGGCGTAGGGCGCTTGCGTGAATAATCTTGTTGTCATGTTTGTGTACGATAGCGCAATAAATGAATACTGTATTCTACCACATAAATGACAGTACTTTCATACTGATAATTAAAGCAATTGGTGCAAAATTAATCCTTAACCATTACAAAACATTCAAGTTATCACTTTTGTCGGCACTCCCGGAGTGCAACCCGACGTTTTTTATCATATTTACATCCTCTCTGTCTCTGTCTGTAGTTTAGCGGTTCAGGTGTTAAATTTGACTGCATGAGGCCCCGGGTTCGATTGCCGGGTCGAGCAACAAAGGAAAATTTGGTTTTTCCTATTTTCTAATTGATAAACTATTGATCGGGATTGGAGATATGGCCGGTTGGCCATTGGCTTGCCACCTATCACATTGTAGAACTTAGCGTCTTCGGCTAGTCGTGGGTGCCCTGGTTGTACCTCTGCTTACCTATTCGTGGATACAGATAATAAGAAGGTGTTTTTTTTGTTTACATATATTTTTAATATCCGACTCAAAAAGGTAGTAAAAGTTAAACGAGCCTACATGTGAGTGTGTCTATCTGTCAGTGGCATTATAGCTTCTAAACGAGAGAACCTATTTCAATGTTGCTGTTTTATTTGATAGTTGACGTGAATGAGACGAGTCTTAGCTACAGTTTCCAAGTAGGTTTTGTTATTTATGTAGACCAACTACTTTGTTTCCAAACTTTGTGAATAAAGTTTGTGCGGCATCTGTGATCTTTTATCGTTATCATAAATATATTCGTTTGTGTGTGTCAAATGCATGGTAGCGTGGGTAATGTTTTATTTATTAATTTAATGCACTTTATAAGCATTATTACTGAAACACAATAGCGTTCTGCACTTCCCCTATACGAAAGCTATAAATGTGCCCAATTTCATACTCCTCCGTCTGCAATTTACTTAAAAATGGGTCCTTAATTTTTGCTTCACGTATTAATATTATGATTATTCTTTGTTGTTTATTACGGTTTGTGTGTTGACGTTGTAAAGTTTTTGTAATTATTTAAATCTTAGGTGTCATTGCTTTGAATAATTGATAGTATAATAATTATTATAATTTTTTAATTATAAATTGACTATTAAATATCTAATATGACATTAAAATTTTGCCATTTAATGTTATTGTGTAACAGGAAGATAATGTTTAATACTGCAAAACCTTAGACTTGCTAATCCTGTTAAAAATAAAACTAAAAAAATTGAATTGAAAAAGTCAATAACAGATTCTCAAACCAGTGGTCTGGGCGACAGACTGAGGAATCTCTGATGCGTAATTAAAAAAAAAAAATTACTGAATCCGGCCCTTAGTCCAAGAATGTAACAAAAGTCACTACCTAACCGTCGTATGAATAAACATAGACTGAAATGGTCCTTGGTTTAAGCTGACGTTGTGTAAAAGAAAAATAAATAATATTATGTCTCTACAAATTTTGGTATACTTTAGTACGAGTATATTATGTTTATTAATTATTAAGATGTTGGTCGTGGCTATTAGGACCAAAAAACAAAAGGCCGCGCCGCCGGAATCGGCATTAGCATCACTGCCGATTGAAGCGTTTTTTTCATATATACATACAAACATACATACATACATATCTTCACGGCAGGCCCCTTACGGGGTAGGCAGAGAATATCGAGTGCCAGACCTCACGAGCCTGACAAACCTGTCCGGCTTCCTTTACGTTCATTACCCATATCATACATTTTTTTTTAAACAGGGTATATCTTTCAAATAACAAATAAACAATAAGCTTCTCGCCATGGTCCATGGTAGAGTCCACATCTATGACGCCATAACACCGCAACGCGAACCGACGATGTTAGCGGCGCGGCGTCGCAACGCGTTTATGTATTTTGTGTTATAGTCTAAGATCCGAAGTTAGGTCAACCTACACCGAGCTGATAATAAGATAAAACCAGTTTTATATCCAATTTAGGATATGAGAAAATATATTAAATATGGGTTGCCTAAAAAAATTATAGATATTTTTTTATTGTTTTTAATTAATGAAAGGGATGTCCGATGGAACTTTGTGGGAGGTTCAAGGCGGTTTCAGGTCTGGAAGAGGATGTACGGATCAAGTGTTTTCGCTCCGCAACATTGTAGAGAAGCATCTGGCTGTGGGTCAGAGGGTTTTCTGCGGTTTTGTGGATCTCGAAAAAGCGTTTGATACTTTGGGACATATTGCCAGATTATGGGATAGATGGGTCCCTGCTGCTTGCGGTGGAGTCAATGTATTTAGACTGTAAAGCATGCGTGCGGGTTGATGGCAACATATCGCCTTGGTTTGATGTTAATATTGGCGTCAAGCAGGGTTGTGTGTTGTCAGCACGCTTGTTTATCTTGTATTTGGACAAATGCCTGCAAAGGTTAAGATCATTGAATGTGGGAATGCGTATGGGTGAACAAGTTGTGAACACTTTTGGGCTCTACACCATCTGAGCTGCAAACACTGGTCACAGTTATGAAAGAAGATTGTAAAGAAAGGGGCTTACATTTGAATGCGATGAAAACCAAAATAATGGTATTTGAAAGAGATGTAGCCAGAACGGATGTAAGAGTTTTGGTTGATGATGTAGTGCTGGAACAAGTGAATGAAATTGTATATCTTGGTTGTGCTTTTAGCAGGGATGGAAGGTACACCGCGGATGTAGAGAAGAGAGTGAGTGCAGGGAATAGTGTGAATGGAGCTTTGGGTAAGCTATTCCAAAGCGAGGTTTTAAGTCAAAAAGCTAGACTCGCTTTGCATAATTCTGTGCTTATCCCAACGTTATTGTATGGAAGCGAGAGTTGGGTATGTCAGAAAGATCATGAAAGTAGGATAAATGCGGTCGAAATGAGAGCACTACGGAAAATCTGTGGTGTAACGCTCGCTGACCGCATTCGTAACAGTGAGATCCGAGAAAGAGTGGGATTGAAAGAAAGTGTTGGTGTTAAAATGCGAAAGGGCATGCTCCGCTGGTTCGGGCATGTGGAAAGAATAACAGATGAAAGATTGACAAAGCAGATATACAATGCGAATGTGGATGGATGTAGGTACCCGGGGAGACCAAGGCTGACATTTCACGATCAGATCAATCGGATATTATCCGAGGGTGGTGTCAAGAGTCTCCGAAACCGGCGTGTTTGTATGAAAAGGGTAATTAATGTGAAGGAAGCAAGACAGGTTTGTCAGGATCGTGAGGTCTGGCACTCGATACTCTCTGCCTACCTTGTAAGGGACTTGGCGTGAAGATACGTATGTGTGTGTTTTTAATTCATTAATTGGTGCAATATTAAGATTTTACCCCGACTTAAAGTAAGTATAAAACGAAAGTGGGTTGCTTGTTTTTAATCTGGATTGCTAGGTATTAACAGATAATTGTCGATGCTATGTAGTTACTTTTAGGGGATAGAATAATAGAAAAAAAATATCAACATATGTGCAGTTTCATGACAATTTATTTTGAAATAAAGGGTTGCCTAAAAAATGCCTAATACCTAGTTGGAAATATGAAATTTTTTTTTTTTATAATTAAAAATATTCAGTCCAGGATTTGTTTAGACAACCCCTTTTAATATGATCGCTAGCATACTTACTTGACTATAAAATATGTTTTATTCAATTATCAGCTTCGTGTAAGTCGATGTGGGTTCGGATCTTCTACTACTACGAGTGTTCTTGCAAACATTTCATAAATAAGAATATTCACGATATATAGCCAAAACTGTGCTGTCATGTAAATATTAATGAAAAATGTGTGTCGTAACTGAAAATACTGTGAAACTCCTAAAATTGCGTTATACATTTAACAAAGTGCTAAGAAAGTGTCCCGAGAGAAATAAAGGAACAAAAAAATTAATTATCTTGTAAACACATTTTCACATGATATTTTAATGACAAAAACATGAAATAACAAGAATTGTACAAAACGTGTCTCGTATTTCACAGGAAAAACAATTTTCTGAGTCGTTGCTGTAATAGGACATCATAAAATGTCCTTAGGGTGATTGTACACTGCACAGTCAATCACCACTTGCTCTTGCACTTTTTAAAAAAAAGTGACTTCATGCATGTAACCCCGAAGAGATAGCCAGAGGTAACAGAGCGCTAACGACTAGCCGAAGAACCTAATGTCCGGTGTCCTATATTCCACAAACGAATCGTTTTAATTAGATGTAGTTTGTACCAATAGTAAAAAATATAACTAGGGTTGTTCGTTTTTGGTACTTTCAAAAACGAGTAACCCTTCGTTACTTTTGACCGAACTACGATAAGTTAAACTTATGGACTAACTTACGTTGATTATAGCAATAGAAAAAAGTTTTTTACGCACTCGTATGTAAAATATGGCATGTGGAAAGATAGCCAATCAGTAGCCAACAAATCACTGATCCAACACCGGTGGACTAGATCTGTCGTCTAGATTTTCCTTGCGCACGCTTTTAGTGGGCCAAAGTGATGAAATGTGAACACCGTCGCATGCGGATATTCACAATGCCATGAGTATCACAGATCCTTTTTGGACTAAATACCTTCAGTTCAGCCGTCTTTTAAGGAAGCCAAAAAGCCTAAGAGGCGATTTTTGTAGTAACTAATCCGTAAATATCTCCAACATCTGTCAAATCTCTATATAGAGAAACTTGTTTAGGGTGGTCTATCTATTTTTTGACTTGAAAATATACTCAAACATGTCAGATTAAAGTATGATTGACATTCGAATAAGTGCAGGTTTAAATTTTCTTATGATTTAAACAAGACGTACAGTAGTACTAGGTACTATTTCTATTACGCGCTTCGGCTTTACAATATTTTATCTTTCATACTTTTATTTTCAAATTGTCCGACCTAATCTTAATTGAAGTGAAATGATTAATTATGTGTAATAACAACTCTATACATATATCTTTAAAAATACATTCGGATTTCCGAAGCTTGAAGAATATAGCCGAAACGTATCATTTAAATAGTAGCATCTTCACGCCCATTTTCCCGAAGGGGTAGGCAGAGGCACGACCAGGGAACCCGTGACTAACCGAAGACACTAAGTCCCACAATGCGATAAGTGGCAAGCCTATCGCCAACCGACCATATTCGAACCCAGGACCCCATGCAGTCAAGTCCAACAACTGAACCACTAGACTACAGATTAAATAGTACTACTGTATAGGAGTAGGACGGTCAGGAACTTTAAAAAACAAAGACATCTTTGCTCTGTATCTTATGGACGAACTGTATGATTGACATATTTCACTATCGGAGATATAGTAAGCATGCACACTAATAATATTTGATAAGATTGTCTATCATTAATGCCCGGTTCCTATAATCAACGAATCGTAATCCGTCAGCTAAACCATTCGTAGTTTGTTCAAAAGTAACGGAGCGTTACCAATATTTTCAAGAAATGTTCAGAATCAATAGTCGGAAACGAGCAACCGTTGTAAGTAATCTTATTAAGCGTACAAAATACTACCATTCGTAATCAAAACGACTCGATTTTCTAAAAATTTTTTTAAATATTGGTAACGCTCCGTTACTTTTGAACAAACTACGAAAGTCATATTTTTAAATGAAGAAACACTTGTACTGGTAGGCTATTTATAAAATAATAAAGCATAAGTGATACGTAAACCAGTACAAGTGTTTCTTCATATAAAAATATGAATATTTGGAAGTTTTACCAAGCGCCGACGATGGGAAATATCAAATAAACTACGAAAGGTTTAGCTGACGGATTATGATTCGTTGATTATAGGAACCGGGCATTAATCGACAGATTGTAATTGGTCCACATGACATTTGAGTTACTAAACATTTAGCCCCACGCTTAATATTAGGGGAGTTATTAAGCGTGACGGCATTTCTACTTTTATTTATTAAAAACATAAAACTAATAAATAAAATCACATAAACGAGCTAAACAGTAATTCGCATAATGATTTAATCGTATTTCAGAGAAAAACAGCAAATACAATTTCCCAGAAGGGATCATTTAAACATTTATCTCCAAATTGTATTGCTGCCTATTTCGTTAAATTACAGCGATTTTTAGAATTGAAATCATTTATTAGGCAGCAGCTGCATGTTTTGACTTGGCGTGAAAAAGTAATGTAGATAAGTCGATCGCACCTGTTGTCTTTCTTATAATCTTTGACTATGATCTTTTTGTAACCGCAGACATAAAAAATTTAAGTTTTACAAGTGTCTGTGTTTTACAAGTTTCTACAAGTTTTTTATGTCTGTTTGTAGCATCATAACTTTCGAATGGATCTGTAGACATAGGGAGGCATAGACGTTATGGGTGCGTCACTGTCATGTGGCCAAACTATAAGGCTATTGTGGAAGTCTACCACCTACCCTACTTTTCGGACTTAAAAATTAGGTTGACATTATGATACCAGCAGGAATAAGTTAGGCGGTAGATCCCTGCCAGGTTAAATTGGTACGCAGTACCCTACCACCAGGAATAAGTAAGGCAGTAGATCCCTACCAGGGCAAATTGGTACATAGTACTCTACCACCAGGAATAAGTTAGGCGGTAGATCCCTTCCAGGGCAAATTGGTACACAGTACTCTACGACGAGGAACAAGTTAGTGGATAGATCCCTACCAGGGCAAACTGGTACATAGTACTCAGCCAACAGGAATAAGTTAGGCGGTAGATCCCTACTAGGGCAAATTGGTACATAGTACTCTGCGACGAGGAATAAGTTAGGCGATAGATTGCCTACCAGGGCAAATTGGTACATAGTACTCTACCAACAGGAATAAGTTAGGCGGTAGATCCCTTCCAGGGCAAATTGGTACACAGTACTCTACCAACAGGAATAAGGAGAAATTAATTAACGTGCATAAAAATAGGAGACAAACATATAACATTTTTGGATTTAAAATACAAAATGATCACGATTACTTAATGTAAATTATGTCCGCGTTTTACACCGCACTTGGACGTGCTTAAACCTAACCCGTCATTCAACGTCTAAATTTTGAAACGTAGCCCGCTTAAAATAGTCTTACAATGGGCATAAAGTTCGTTGTACAAATTTAATAGTTTGTGTAAAATAAACAACAATAAAAAACATTTCAAACAAAAAAAATATCTTCGGACGTAAGCTTACTAGGTTAGTATCTATATAATTGCATGATTTTGAAATTTGTGTTTGTCAAGGACATAAATCAACATATGAATACCTTAAAATTTTCATAAACATCTAAAACTATAAATCCATTTTTGCGTCTATTTTAGGGTTAAACTAAACAGAATATGTTCTGAAAGTTAATCGAAGATACAACAACGAAAACACGTCATGTAGTGAATGAATGAACACTTTGTTTGCACCAATAAAAATACTTTGGAGTAAATCTTGTGCATAAAAAATACTATACATACCATATATTTATAGTATTTTAATTGGTGCACAATGTTTTCTCGATTAGTTAACAATATTTCAGCTGGAAACACGGAGTAGGTACCTAAAAACCTAATAAACATTTTAAAAATCACTAGATAAGAACCCGGCTAAGCTCGGGTAAATGTGACATAAGATACATCTAGGTGCAACATGTAGGTAGATATTTCTGTAGTCACCGGTTTTCAAGGAATATTAAAGGTATAAGCAAGACATAGATTCGTATAGCTTCATTCATTGTGTT
>NJDD01004069.1:66457-77011 GCA_002245505.1 Calephelis nemesis
ACACATCACAAAACGGAACGTTTATTAACTACCCAAGATGGCGACTGTGATCTATCTGTCAACACATTAGAATCACTGAATTTAACAAAATACTCGACAATCCGAATTTTGCGGATATATGTCGTCGACTCAAAATCATTATTTTTTTATGTTTTATTATTCAGGTATTCAATCGAGTCTACCGTACCCCTTGACGAAGTTATTAATATAGATTAGTGAAACAAAGTAAATTAAAAACGTTGATATTATCGCTAAAAAGACAGCGCTCCCAGCTGTTCCCCATTTATCGCGCGGGGTCATCGACCCTTTATAGAACATTAAAAGTGCTATAATTTTATTTATTTTGAGTTTGGTTTTTTTAAATATTTCAGTTTGTTATCTAGCTTTATTTACAAGCACTAATTTGAAAAGACTTTATACCACACATATCGCAGCGGTCTCCTAAACTGGTACTGATGTTGATTTGAATTTGTCCCAGTTTCGATTTCAAGATCGGAAAACTAAAATGTGTTTTTTCACTTTTCTAACAAAAATGATTTCCGGGAATAGGTTTGTCACCTATCAAATTGTGTGATTAAGTACCTTCGGCCAATCGTGAATCGGGGAAACGGCTGTAAAGATACATACAAAATAATACACCAACAAATCCTGCTAATATCATAAATGCGAAACTTTTTAAGGAAGTGTATACGTTTGTTACTCTTTCACGCTCGAATGGCTGAACGGATATGTCTGAAATTTGGAACACAGATAGATTGTAACCTGGATTAACATTTAGGCTACTTTTAATCTCAATGGCACAACGGGTTCCTGAGAAAACGCGGGCGAAGCCGCAGGTAACACTAGTTTCATATAAAGTCAGAAAATATTTTTATCAGACAAATATATCCTTACCGAGGTCCTTGTTAATTGTGATTATATTATAGTGAGTATACCAACCAGACGACCATCGAGATTGCCTCTTCAATAACAAAAGATCCGTTATTTATCTGAAAATGCACATAACAAATCACTGCCACTACAAATTCCATCCGGCATTCGGTAAAACGTTGTATGTGACGTTAATAGGATGACTATTCTTCAAATCTTGATTTTATTGGACCATTTGTCAGACGCCATTGTTCAACATGCGACAATCATTCAGGATATAAACGGTTTCATTGGTCGAGATATTTGCCTATACTTCTAACGGCGCTGAAGCGTTAAGAGGCTCGAGTTCAGTTTCGATCGATTCGACTTACTTTATTTAATGTTTGTATAGTATCTTCAGTAGGCAGAGGTACAATCAGGGCACCCACGACAAGCCGATAATACTAAGTCTCATAATGTGACAGGTGGCAAGCTTATCGCCAACCGGGTATACATCCAATACCGAACATTGTTATTTTTATTCGAAAATTTAAAGCAGAGCCCGAACTGGGCATCAAATCCAGGACCTCGAGAAGTCAAGTTCGACGTCGGTCCGCTAGTCGACCGAGGCGATCTAATTTTTTGTGACTATTAAATGTTTGTAACTAGGTTGAAGTTATTATATGCTTATGTTATTAATAAACAAAGACTATATACTCGTATTATATTCTAAGAGTAAAGTTGAGTTATGCTATAGATTATAGACAATTTAATAAAAGTTATAAGTATCCTTACTTCAATATCCTTTATTTAATATAATTTTTTTGTCTCTGTTTAACTCTTCGAGAGTTAAACAGAGACAAAAAAGGGCACCCACGACTAGCCGAAGATACTAAGTCCCACAATATAAAATAAAGTTTGAAATACCTCATACCACATTGAACCTTGGAATAGGTTTATTAGTAGGACGGTTGAGATGCAGTAGCCAAATGTCATAAGACGGAACCCATAAAGTTTTTCCCAATTTAAAAAATGGAGAAGGTACTCGATTCGAGTATATATTTTTTTGTATGTTAATTACTCAATTACTCGGCGAATAGTTAACTGATTTTGATGGGTCTTTCTTTAAAAGATGGGTCGTGATTTCAAGGTGATACCATAATAGTTTTATAATCATCTGACTAGCGATTTTTGAGTATACTTATAAGTGCAATAGTAAAAGATGTATACGTTAACAAGTGTAACTCAAACTACTAGTTGATTAAATTTATTTGGGCCCATTTCGGAAACATTTGTGATCATTCGAAAATAGAAATATTAAATCGCAAAGTGGTACCCAGTGGAAAAGTTGAAGTCAGTTTATGCAGTTTTACTGTGCTTTACTATTTTCCAAACTATTACGACTACGTAGTCGAAACTTTGTATGTAAATGTAATCTGTGAACCGCTTTACTATTTTTATTTTTTAGTGTTTGCCATTAGCGTAAGTACTTACCATTAGTTGTGAAATTTGCATCTAGTTACCCGATTGAACTAAATTTGGTTTAAATTATTAAAAATTACTTATGAATCGTAGAAGAAAGTCATGTGAATGAAGCGGTGGCCTCATTACTTAAGCTCATTTAGTGAGATTTGAAGGGAACAACGAAATACAAAATACACTAATTGTGCGCTTTCACTGAACAAAATTGTACGAAATGTAAACACGAAATTCAATAATTACGAAAGCACTAAGACCATTTTTTCTCTCGATGGCGTCCTAACTCAAATTTTATCTTTCAAATTGCATTTAATTTAACCTCCGACGTTTAAGAAGGGTGCTATATAGTAATATAGTATAAATTTGACGTGTCTGTGTCTGTCTGTCTTTGGCATCATAACTTTTAAACGGGTGAACAGATTTCGACTCGCTTTTATTTCTATTTGAAAACTTATATGACGGCAAAAATCTTAGACCAAATTACAATTATAATAGATTTTGACGTATATCTGTAGATTTTTTTTAAATTTTATCAATTTTTTGGGATAGCTATGTCGAGGATTAAAGCAGCTGCAGAGTCATTCAGAGTCATTTTGGCTTAAAATATACCAAAGACGAATACCAAAACTTTTCGTTCTGTATTGTAAGCTGCATTTTTAGTTAAATATATCAATTATACTACTACGATCATTTTAATAACAGTAAATTTTAAAAATGTTAAAATCTAAGCTGATGGTTAATTTTCACTACTTTATTAATAGGAAAATATTTACCCCTGATAGGAACTTAACCCACAACCTTTGCCTCTCGCTAGCGACGCCCTATCAACGTGTACATTCAAGTGTTAACTTTTTTAATCGAATAAATCGATAGTTCTGTGTCTAACTACACAACTCCCAAATAAACAGAATTTCAAGTTTATTTAACTAACACATTTAGATCCCTTTTAAGGTTTAATCAAATAGAAAACTAGAGGGCAAGTGTAATCCCCGAATTAGGGATACCGAATTTAAGCACCAGATTCTGAAAGCTTTAATATGGTCAGTCATTACCAAAGCTTTGAATCGGTAGATACTGGCAAACGTTTTCGCACATGCTGATAATCGAATTATGCTATAACTTTGTTATTGGTGGTAATTTTGTTGCACACTCACTGAAATAATTTTAAATATTATATATATTCTTCTTTTAACAAAAGTAATAGAATGAGACAAAATACTTTTAGTGCTGTTAGATTAGTCTGTATACGACATATCTATAGACGTTTAATCTATCACTCGGAAAACTTTAATTATAAACATTACAATTTGACAAGTCCAGACTAATCGGGCATGTCTAAAATTTTTCACCTGTTTTGTTTCATTTGAAAAAGATCGTAAAAATTTAGAATGAATTTAGTTTGTGAACAGCAGAATCACCACTAGTATCAAACCTATTTTAGTTTTCAATTGAGCAAATTAGTTATTGATTTTAATTTTAATTTCACAATCCACGTTAACAAATAAACATAAATATTGTCTGTTTTTGCCTATTTTTGTTTTTGGTTATTTGTCAAACCCCCGACGTATCAAAATGCAAGCTATACATGTTACGTGTCTGTGTATCTATGCAACATAGCTTCTAAATTAATGGATTGATTTCTTATTTCAAAGCTTGAGATAACTCTTAGCTATATAACAAATAGGAAAAAAGAGATATGCAATGCGAATATGGATGGATTTAGGAACCCAGCTAAACTAGGCGGCTTTTCCACTGTCGAATCGCTCGGACATAATCTGAGGATAGCGTCAAGAGTCTTCGGAACCGACTTGTTGGTATAAAAAGCGTAATGAATATGGAGGAATCCAGAAAGATCTGCAGGGATCGTGAGATTTAGCACTCGATACTCCCTGCCTACCACGCAAGGGACTTTTCGTGAAGATATGTATATTATGTATGTACAGTTTCAAATTAAGACATTACGCTGCCAGAAAATATAATATATCTCTATCCTAGCAAATTTCAAAATAGCCTGCAAGCATACAAGCAAAGAGATAAATTGTCATTTCCACATAGGGACCCCCGCCCAACATAAGAAGCAATATTTCCAGATTCTCTAGAAATATTTGTGTGATTTTAAGTTTATGAAAGAGGTAAGTATGTGTTTGTATGTCTATGTATGTATGTGTGAATGTATCTGTGACTACAAAATGTATGTGTCTGCAAAACATTCAGAATTAGATTATAAGTTAATCTTGAGGTATTTTATCACTATCTGATATAACAAAACTTTATTTTACGTTAGCTAAGGAATTTAATCCAAATAAATTTAAAGTAGCACTAAGCAAAAAATGTCCGCAGCAAAATTTAAAAACTTTATAAACTCTACAAAAATAACTGAGGCTATTATAATTTTATATTTGTATACAAAAGAGAAATAGTACGAGGTAATGTTGAAAGTAAAGTGTTAACTCTTATATAGATTGTTATAGAACTGAAAATCTCAGTGTTATTTGTCACAGCGACTTTAAGTCAGACAATAACTCTACCCTGAATATTCCCGTACCACCTCTTTGTCACATTTTGTAAAGAAAAAGTATTCTCCCCTATTCATTTTGTAGGTTGCTCTTATTCAGATTGCAGAAAAAGTGGATTTTGCAACATTTTTACGGTAAGCTAATGTGACATTGAAAACAACATAGATTTTATTATGATTATGGAAGGCAAACAAGCAGACGGATTTACTGATGGTAAGAAACTCACGCTGCCTAGAGACACTAAAGATGATAATGGAGCGTTGCCAACCTGAGGTCGGGATGTTAGGCCTAGAGCAAAAGTAAGACCATATAACACGTCAACGGAAGTCATATGGTCTAATCTACATAGGAGCCCTGGTCTGGGGCTGGGGACTGTAAAAAATTGTTGGTAGAAAATCGACCACTATACATTTTAGTCACAGGTTATTCAATATAAATTGTTAAAATATATTGTTTAAGCATTATTAAAGTTCAATTGTTAATTATCTCTTTAGAAAGATCACCATCTTCATTTATCTCTGTGTAAAGTCAGAAAAATGAACGGTCTGTCTGTCCGTCCTCATGTCATAGCCACTTTTCTTTGAAACTGTAAGAACTGTAATGTCTAAACTTGGTATTAGATGTATTTTGTGACCTAAATTAAGATTTTTACACAAAAAAACAAACAAATTTTTATTGAAATTGCATACTAAGAATTGAAACTATTTTTTTTTCATTGATCACATATTTATATAGGGTATCTTTGGATAAGTCTTCAAGAATGACATTGAGACTTCTACTGTAATTTTTTTTGAAAATGAATAGTTAGCACGAACGGTACTTCTAACGTGTTAAAGTGCCTCCCTCTTATCTTCTTAAATAAGATAATAATAAAACTGAAAAAGTATGTGATATACATTACCATGTACCTATATTTACACCGAAAACTGGTTTGAACGAAGTATATTAAATAGTTTTGGCTTTTTCATCCTCCGGAATATGACAATGCCAAACAAAACCTAATAAATATATAAACTTTGTCAAATTCTGAGAACTGTTCTGTGAAATACTTTCATAAATATGACAAATACTGTTTACTCACATAAGCTTTTTTTTAAAATATTTTTTTTTGTTTTGTTATTGGTGTATCCATATCTAGATGTTAGTAAGTAGTACTAAAGGTATATTTATAGCTGTTTACCCGAAGAGTTAGGCAGAGGTACTATCAAGGCATCAACGAATAGCCAAAAACACTAAGCCCTACAATGTGGTAGGTAAGAAAGCCTAACGCAAACTGGGCACATATCCAATCCTAGGCAACGTTGTTTTCATTAGAAAATAAAAAAAAACACAATTTCTTTTTATTGCTCTACGCAGGAATCAAACTCGAAACTATATAAAGTTATGCCCAACACCAAACCGCTAGACCACATAGGCAATTGATGAGACTAATACACAGAAAATACTTAAATACCGAAATGAATGTAAAAAACACCGAAGTCAAGATAAACAGAAATCGATTTTCATCGGGCTAATTCCAACCCCCGTCGGGAATTGAATCCAAGCCTACCCCGTAGTCCCTCGAATAATGAGGTATTATGTTTTAATTATAATAGATTAAGATACCTATAACTGTTTACTTATTAATAGTATACTTAGGAATAAAGTAATGAAGGTTGCCCCGATACAGACTTACCTAGTGAGGCCATTAACGGATATTTATTGTAACTGTTAATAGTGTAATCTGTAAAATAAAGATATTTTTCATTTTTTTCATATATTTTTTAAAGTAGAACTTTTAAAAGATCTATTACAGCAGAATAAGTGCCTCAGTTATACGCACTAATGATGCTAATTATATGCCGAAAACTAAAATATATCTTCTTTTAAGTAAACTTACTTACGGAAACTACTGTCTTATACGATCATACACTGAAATATGACAATAGCGAGCAACATCGTTAACTGAGCTAAACGTGAATCGTGCTTTTTAATGATACTGGAAGACAAACAAGTAGACGGATTTCCTGATGGTAGGAATTTCACGCCGCCTAAAGACATATGTGATAATGTTAATATGTGGTAATGATGCGTTGCCAACCTGAGGCCGGGATGTTATGCTTCGAGTAGAAGTAAGTTTAACACGTTGCAAGCAAATTTTATCAAAATCGGCCACATGTTTATACTTTCATATTTATAAATATATCGTATTGTGCCAAAGTACAAAAATAATTGAATAAATGTTATTTGATTTGATTTTTTTAATCGCTTCCATGGTGTAGCGGTTTAGGTCTTGAACTTGACTTCATGAGGTCCCTGGTACAATTCCCGGGTCGGGCGCCAAAAAAAATAGTGGATTTTCCAATTTTCTAATAAAAATAATGTTGCTCGGGATTGGATGCGTGGCCGGTTGGCGAAAGGCTTGCCACCTATCACATTGTGGGACTCAGTGTCTTCAGCTAGCCGTGGGTTTCCTTGTTGTGCCTTTGCCTACCTCTTCACGAATATGGGCGTTAAGATACTCAAATAATAGTACAGATTATCCAACGTGAAATATTCGTTAAGGGGTAAGAGAAAGATAGACGTTTGCATTTACAATATTACTGGTACTAGTGGTCGCCCGTTGGTCGGAATTCGACCATAATAAATTTTAATATCTTGTTGATAAGAACGCCATCTTCAGTTTTCAAGAACAACTACTTTGTTTCCAAACCGTTTAGTGCGCCATCTGTTATCTTTTATCGTTATCTCAATGTATTTGTTTGTGTGTGTCAAATGCATGGTAGTGTGGGTAATGTTTTATTTATTGATGTAAGGTGCTTTATAAGCATTATTATTGAAAAACATTAGCGCTCTGCACTTCTCCTACACATAAACTATAAGTGTGCCAAATTTCATACTCCTCCGTTAGCACAATTTTCGTAAAAATGGGTCCAAAGTTTATGCTTCACATATTATATTTATTAGTATTTGTCCGCATCGTTGTCAAGACCCGTGACTTACGAGTATATTGTTGTAGCACTTTGCCATTGTTTGAAAATAAACTTATACGTATTTCACCTGTCTGTAATATTTCTTTCGTAAGAAAAACCCAGGTATTGTTTCTTATTTTTACTAGGCGGAGGTTTCGCTTAGCCTTTGTGAGAGGAAAGGTCAGTTCACAATGTGCCTTTTTTCTTGGGTAACCTCTAAAAGTTGGAAACAGAACCGGATTAATCCTGTATGGGCCTGTAGACAATACAATTTTGGGCCTCCTTTCTTTACAATCTCAATCTCAGAAACAATCAATCGTAAAACTCACATATTGCAATTAACGTAGGTATATCGAACAATATTTACAGAATGCACCCAATAAGCCGGGGATTCCCCCAACGTGAATGAGGTTCAGCTGCGTTCCGAAGGATTATATTAAATAGATACTAGATGGTTGTGTATGTATAAAGTGTTACATACGTTGCAAAAAAAATGATATTGTTGTTGATAGCCATTTTCGATACATAAATCTTTTTTTGCGGACTGCAGTGAACCCCTGTCCATTCTGGGCCCCTGGACAGTTGCCTACTCTGCCTTAAGGTTAATCCGGCTCTGGTTCAATAGCAGAATAGTTGTATTAGTCACTAGAAAGAGTTTAGTAGAGGTTTTTGCAATTGTTTAAATGGTGCAGATTAACCCGTATAACAGAACCTGAGGTATAAGTCACGATGTTTTTAAGTTAATAAGTGTTTAGTTCTAAACGAGCTACAATTTGTGTTCCACAAAGTTTGTTTAGTTTAGTGGCTGGAAATGTTTGATTTGTGGTTAAAAAATAGTTCTAAAGCATCTATATGCCGAATTGAATGACGAAATAAGTGAAAAGATTTTGCATATTGCCAGGCTTAACCAACTTTTTATAAAAAGAAAAAAATTATATTTAACTTTTGGACTTTGACATGACTTACTGACGACTTATGACTGATGACTAATTATAATTGATTAAAATTAATATTTTTTTATGTTATGTGAAGGCAAACAAGCAGACGGATTTCCTGATGGTAAGAAATTCACGCTGCCTAGAGACACCAAAGATGGTAATGGTGCGTTGCCAACCTGAGGTCAGGTTGTTAGGCCTCGAGCAATAGTAAGTTTACCGGCTACCTTACCCTCCGAACCGGAACACGTCATGACGTTATGGCGGCAGGAATAGGTAAGGCGGTGGTACCAATCCGGGCGAATCGCTGCGAAACTCACCCACCTAGTAAGACTGCACTGTATGCAGATTCAAGATAATAGAAAATGGCGGACATGATCAGGGACGACCCAAGGCACTTACTGATATCATGTAAAACCATAAGTGTATATTTTTTTCTATTTTTTCCGCTGGAGCCGCAAAGAATGAATTTATATTCCGCACTGCGACTCATAAATTTGAGTAAACGTCCAAGCGCCACCACTAGTTGTTCTACGTATCCGCGCGATTTATGATGAACAGATTAAGATTTCACAACTTAACTATATATATACATATTATATACAGCAAGTGTCTATATTAATACGTGATGCGAAAACTTTAGACCCCTTTTTAGAAAATTTTAGAAAATTGCGAGGATGCAGGAGCATAAAATTTGGCACACTTATAGTTTATGGATAGGATAAGTGCAAAACGCTAATATTTTTCAATAATAATGCTTATAAAGTACATTTAATCGATAAATAAAACATTACCCACACTACCACGCATTTGACACACACAAACAAATATATTGATGACAACGATAAAATATCACAGATGGCGCACTAAAAAGTTTGGAAACAAAGTAGCTGTTCTTGAGAAATGAAGGTGGCGTTCTTATCAAAAAGATATTACAATTCTTTATGGTCGAATTTCGACCAACAGGTAACCACTAGTACATATAAACCTTCCTCTTTAACCACTTTATTAAAAAACCGCATCAACCGTTGGGTAGTTTTAAAGATTTAATCATACAAAGGGACATCCCGTGTTGGTCCGGGCTCCTTTGCAGAATTGACCATCTGCCTTCCTGCCATGCAGATCGTAAAAGGCGATCGTAAATGCGAGCATAAGCTAATAATAATAATATAATATAATATAATAATACCCCTGGACAAATAACACAAATTGAATCTAACCCCAAAATAAGCAAATTATATGCTTGTGTTATGGGTGTTAGTCAACGATACTATTACATATAAATACTTAAATAGATACCAGAATACATTTAATATCATCACACAAATGCCTGCCCCCGTCGGGAATCGAACCCGAGCCTCGCGGTTGGTCGATGTGGTTAGGCGAGTACGCTAGCCACTCGATCAACGAGGCGGTCAAGCTAAGGCGGTAAACTTATTGTCACTAACACCGTGACATCGTACTAGGTGGTAGAGTTTCGCAGCGACTCGCCCGGATTGGTATCACTGCCTTAACTATTCCTGCCACCATGGCGTCCAACGCTTGCCGTTGACGTGTTTCAGTTCGGATGATAAGGTAGACGGTAAACTTACTTTTGCTCGAGGCCTTACATCCCGGCCTTTGTTGGCAATGCACCATTACGACCTTAGTTGTCTCTTGGCGGCGTGAATTTCTTACCATCAGGAAATCCGTCTGCTTGTTTGCCTTCCATTATCTTAAAAAAACATAGGGACAGAGGAAGCGACTTTGTTTTATACTATGTAGTGAAATGAATTCTCATTTCGTGTGATAATTGCATCAGTCTCCCTTCGACGTATCTCCTCG
>NJDD01004069.1:79986-96774 GCA_002245505.1 Calephelis nemesis
TAAATGATTGTTTTTTTTCATTAATCACTCTTTATTAAATCTTAGTATTTTATAGAATAGGAGGCAAACGAGCAATCGTTGTACCTTATAGTAATGTGGCTGAGATCACATTGCCACCAGAGTACAGCTGCAATTCGAGCCAGCGGTGTTGCAATAGCGTTGCCGCTCTTTAACAAATAAGCAATGCACTTTTCTCGAGTTCCGTTGTTTTGAAAACGCCCCGCCATCTGCGGGGTAAATAAGGATGTAGTGTACGGCAAAAAGTAGATAAGTAATCGTACATAGCTGTCACGTTGAAGATGACTTCGATGAGTTTGTTTGTTCTGAAGCAACCCGCTTGTGACACAGTAGCAGGTATTAGAGAAAAGGAAGAGGTGCAACCTTTTAAGAAGTGCTAAACGAACTAACCTTATCCAACGAGTTGGCAAATCGTTGGCAGTTTCTTGTTCCATAGCAAATGCGATGAAATAGAACAAATAGGACAAATTTTCTTTGTCCAGTAGTTTTCTATCAATTTTTATTGTAATTGTCCCTCATAATGACTGTTACAGTTTTTTTTTCAAACAAATCCTAGCTATAGCTCCGCCTTTAACTTCCTTCATTTTTCCTCCTTTTCCCGTACTCGATAAGATAGATGATCCAACAGTTGCGTTCTAGACTATAACGATGGATGGTCCTAAGTCTAATTAAGACAAACATAAGTCTTCAAAATGTTACCTAGTGTTGATGTAGTCATACTGCAATCAAGTCTAAGGTACAGTTCCACAATTAACTATTAAAGCTACCAAAATATCTTCAGGCTAAAACATATTGAAACCTCGAAATTCTACGTTACATTTTGATAACACAAAATCCTAAATTACTTATAATATCTTTTCTTCTATAGCTTTTTTATTTATTTTGTCAGTAAATACACACTGGAAATTGTGGGATAATATAAAAATGTTAATTCTTTTGAAAATATCTTATCAGGATAGTATAGCGCTATTTTATTAATGTTATGTTAAGTTAAATAAATCACCCCACACCAAAACCGGGACTGATGTTAATTATTAAAGCACAGTGAAATTGCAAAAAAAATGCCTCCAATTATTTGATAATTCTTTTTTCGAATGACAGCCCCTCGGCCGAGGTGATTCGACATTAAGGGTCCATTTATGCTAAAATACGTCAGCAGTAAAATGTTTTTCCTTTCATACAAAGCAATTATAGATCTTGATGATAAAAATACACAAGATTAACATGCATATGCTTTATAATACTAGTGTTTCCAAAACACGATTCATTTCAATTTGCTCAATAGAAAAAAAACAAAAAGCTAACCCTTTTTTGAAAGCAAAACCCAACTGTCTATTTCGATAATATCGACACCAGATTTAACATAGATAAGTACTATACTTAAAAGATAAGTGTTTCAGTTTTTACACTTTTTTTCAAATTGCTTTTATAGTGTCAAAAATAGTGATTTGTCGCTTAATACATTTACTTTAGAGCGCAATATTTCATAGTAATCATGGAACGGGGGAGTGCGGCGATTGGCTCTTTTGGCTGACTAAGTATGGGGCCTTAATTTCATAAAATAGATACTACTTTTAGTTTGAATGGTAAATATCATCATTAGTGTTCTTGCATTATCAATAATGACGAATGAAAACATGAACTACCTTTTCAATAAATAATCTTCAGTTAGTAATTAGCTAGGAAATCGCGAAACCAACGTGCCACAAACATATATTTAACAGCCCTGTTGGTTGAGAAGTTAACATACACACCACCAGCTCGGTTTTGATTACTGACGAGGGCAGACATTCAAGTCAAATCAAAAATATCTTTATTTCATATTAACATACAAGAACCACTTGACGCGTCTATATTATATCTACCACCGGATCGGAACGCGGCCTCTTGTAATGTGGACATTTAGATGTCTGTATTTCGGGGTCTGGGTTTCATTAAATTTATTTATTAATAAGTATTCTATTTAAGTATTTCAATGTGTTAGTATCGGCCTCTAACACAAGTAAACAATTCGTTTGCTTTTATATCAATTTGTGTAATATGTTCAAGGGATATTTACCTGTTATCTATACAATCGGATTGAAAAAATCTTCTTTTTTTGAAGTCGGATGGCTATTGTTTTCTAATATTGGCTAACTGCTTTATTAACAAGCAGTTTGCAAGAGCAAGCATCACTGTATCCTAAACATACAATGCTAAGACATTCTAAATCCCATGGCTTAGACTAAATTTGTACATAAAGTTATGTTTTTAATACAATAATTGCTAAGAAATACTGTACAATGATTGTTGCAGAATACCTTTTTTTTTAAAGTGTGGAAAATCCCCCCGGATACCCACCGCTCTCTGGGGATAACGGCGGATTATGTCGGACTCGAACCGACTAAAAACCACACTATGACGTTCCTGCCGCCCGGCTAGGAGCGAGATGGGGTCGCGTTGGCATTCACCATCTCGCTCCACGGCTACAGCCCGGTCTTTACCGGGCCTCCTCCCGCGCTGAAAGAGGAGCGACTCCGGCCACTGGAGCTGCCCCCCAGGCGTGCGAGGCTGTGCTAGCCAGAGGAAGTCCCCCGACTCCCCCCGGCAGCCCCGCATCGGAAGCACTTTGAAGGCGGATGAACCGCCTTCTCGCGCCCCCGGTCCGCCTGCGCCGGAGCGGGTCTGAGTTGGGATCGTCCTCCCGGGCCCGCTCCGAGGTCTCCTTTTGCGTCATGACTTCTTCGCAAAAGGAGACCACCGCCTGCCAGGACCTTTCACTACCGAGCATAGCGTTGACAACGCTCGGAAGCGAGAGGTCCTCTCCTACGACCGCTGAGAGTGTACGCCGCTGTTGTTCGAATGCGACGCACTCTCCCAGCGTGTGGGACGCCGTGTCTTCTGGCGCCCCGCACTCGTGGCAGGCGGGGGTCGCCTCCCGTCTCGCGATCTTGTGCAGATACTTTCCGAAGCATCCATGCCCGGAAAGCACCTGCACAAGTCGGAACGTCAGTAACCCGAACCGCCGCTGCAACCACCCTCGGAGGACCGGCCGGATAGCCTCCACCGTCGCCTGCCCAGGGACAGGTGGGGCTAGGTCCTCCTTCCACCGCACGTGGTCTCCCACGCCTGCCTCTGCATGCGCCTCACGTCCTCCCACGCCAGGGGCTCCCCGCACGCTCTCGCCGACGATACCGCGAGGTATGTGTCGGCAAGAGCACTTGTTGCAGAATACCTAGGCAACCTAGAACAAGAGTTATTAAAATATTTGCCTGTTCACTTTTCATGCTAGAACTACGGAACGGATTTTCACAGAATTATTATGTAGTAGTAGCAGCATTAAGTACAGGTCAAAGGGGTCCGTTTACTGCGGAAAAATCTTTGGTTTCTGCTATTAGCCACGAAAAGTTTTTGCAACGTGTGTACAAAGTCGCGCGTGTGTACAAAAAAATCTGAAACTTGTCTAAATGATAGAGTTTACACCGCCTTCCTGCCAGGCAGCCCATAAAAGGTGAACATAGCCTTACCGTCATCAGCACCCTGACATTTAGATGATATGTTTCGCAGCGACTCGTCCGGTTTGGCACTATCGCCTTACCTATTCCTGCACCCATAACGTCAGTGTTTGCCGATGACGTATTCCGGTTCTGTGAGTAAGTTAGCCAGTAAACTGACTTTTGCTTGAGGTCTAACATCCCGGCCTCAATGTGGCAACGAACCATTACCAATTTTTGTCTCGAGGCGTCGTGAATTTCATACCATTAGAAAATCTGTATGCATGTTTGCTTTTCAAGATTATAAAAATAAACGTTTTCAAGAAAAGTTTTATAACATCGTTATCTATGTCTCTATTTATAACTATAGTACTCGCAACGTCGTGTTCCGGTTAGTCAAAATCAAATCTTACTTTATTTTGTAGGTATAAAGCTACACCTGAAATATGTCAAAAAATATGTTTCATTTTTTTTAATTTTTTGTTTTGCAAAGCATTCATATCACTTTCTTTTTCCATAGACGATATTTTCACCTTAAAAACATCCGATTGTTTCCTTTTCTACCAGAAAATAAGGATTGTTTTGAAAAGGTTTATGTATGTTATTAAATTCAAAGTAAGGTCATGCGTAGTAGCAAAATGTTCATTTTAAAATATTTTTACTAAAACGTATTAGCTGTACAATCCTCTTAACGATGTTCATATTAGTCGCCTGAGGCTAAACGGCGCTACACGAGGCGAAAAGTCTTAATATAACCATTTCATATTTGCAATAACGTTTGTGGATAAACATTCGCGTATGTCTTATACTGAGATAATATTAAAGTAGAATACTGAAAACAATACAAGGCTAGATTTATTAAAATTTACTTATCCGCCAATTAGACATATGTGTCCAGAAATATATTAATTATAAGGCCAGGAATAAGGTGATGGCGGTTTTTTGTCAATATGGTGTTTAAGTCTGGAGAATACATTTAGTAAAATCTTTATTCAGGTGGATGGTCCACAGGTGGTACTTACTGCTTATGTGCATCGAAATTTTTATGAACTACCAACAGATTAAAATCCGACCAACCACCGAAAAGATCTAGCGAAAGAAACTCAGTAGGCTTTTTTTAAAAATACATATTATGTTACATGCAGTTGCAAAAAAACATATTTCAATGAAATTTCACATATTTACAAATAAGGTAAAATAATATAATATTACTAATGTTTCTAAACGTTTTAATTTCATACGAATTTTAAACCCTATTAATAAATTTGTTATATTTTTAAAAAAAATATTTAGAAGATCAGCTTGTTGTTCAAGTGGAAAGTGTGACCGACAAATTTCTTTGCAATCTGTTGAGTCGATTTTGCGTGAATTGCATTCCAAATACAGAAAGATCGACAGATACTCTAAAATTGCTAAAATCGCCTGCATCTGTTTCTTTAAATGTTCAGAATTCGCTCCTCTACTGTCTTATTATTGAACAACGACTAAAGTAAGAGTAAAGTTACTTTGATATTATTGTGCGTATCATAGTCTCATAAAGACTTTAATACCAGGTCAAACCTTGAAGTACTATAGTATATGTTTATTATTAATAAGATAGCTACAATTTTATCTTATACATAAAATTATCGTGTCACAATGTTCGCTCCCGTACTCCTCCGAAACGGCCTGACTGATTTTCATGAAATTTTTTGAGCATATTAAGTAGGTCTGAAAATAGGCCGATGTCTACTTTTCATACATCTCGTTAGATGTATGAAAAGATGTATGCCGTTAGATGTATGCCGTTGCATATATTAATAAACAATCCTAATCCGAAACTTGCTATCCAAAATTGATATTTTGATCCATTTTTATGTTATCGCGAGAGGTTCCACAGTCGAGGGTTAAACTAGTCAGTGCCTACAAGATTTTTTTTCTACATCTATATATCTACAGTGTCTACAGTGTGTACACAGTAAAAAACTATGTAAATCTGCTAATAATTACTTACGATTACAACATAAAAATAAATTATAATATAAATACGTGTTACTATCAATAGATAAAAAATACATAAAAATAAAGCTGTCGATCTTAAACCATTAACTTTTTCTCAAGTCGATCTTCACAGCATAAAGTATAGACACCACTGAAGTATAGGATAGGCCGGCGGATACGCAGCTATCTAGATTGCTTGAAATCCATCTTTAGAGATACATTATTAACATTGGCCGTAAGTGACTTACCTAAAAATTTTGTTTACTAAAATCACATTAAACAATTATAATATAATTTAAAAAAAACAACGTCTGCCGGGTCAGCTAGTTACACGTACAATATTGTCCTCAAGTCCAATGATTTTATCTTAATAAAACTTTGATTAAAACAACAAATTAGCAACTCAGCAAAGTGGCTAATTATATGTTAGAACAAATGGACCCGAAGCCGGGCTTGATACAAAAGAACTAACAAAAAGAATCCTCATCAGAGTGACAGCAGCGAAACACTAATTAGGTCAAGCGGTAGCTTCACAAACTGCTCCGAACTGGCTCTTCGCCTCCTCTTAATGAACTCCTCTAACGAAACAAGTTTTTTAGCGCCTTTGTATGCCTTGTGGCGTGAAAAAGTCCATAATTACTATTGCTGTGGGTTACACACAATGTGGAGGGCCTACAAAGTTGCAAATCAACATGTCTTGCATAACTTTCATTAATAAAAAGCTTTTTTCTATATGCTTTTACTTGAGTTTTATCTGATGGTCATAATGAGCGGCTCCGACACAGGCGTATTTGTATAATAATCTTAAAATAAATAATTTTAATGAACCCCTGACGAAACCTGTATTAATGTGACCAAGAATCATCTGGATCACGTCAGCCTTTAAACTAAAATCCGCATCGAAATCGGTCCATCCCTTCAAAAGTTATGATGCCACTGTCAGACTGACATATACACAGACACGCCATACTTATGTTCCCCTTTTTAATCGTTGGTTGTTAAATAAAATGCCATTTAAGAGTTGGACTCGAAGTTTGGATTTCTGTGTGTTTATAGACACGTCAAACTTATAAAACCCCTAGCTTTCAGCCGGTGGTAAAACCTCTCTCTTTTTTGGGGTTAAGACATTGCGTCAGAATTGTTGAAGAGCGGACGATGCCACAGACAAACACACATACACACAAACAAGCTAAACTTACAACACCTCTGTTTTTTAATGTGTTTTAGAAGAACTGCAAATATTACGAAATATGCCTAATATTTTAACTTTTAGATTCTTCATCTACATTCGTATTCATATATTATGTATAAATAATTGTTACTGTTTCGTAATCAGTTATTGACATCGAAGTCTTAGAGGTCAATGGTGATTGACATAGAAATAGAAATATTGATAAGGATTTTTTATCCATTTTCATAATCAGAACCACTTGTCACTTATGGTCTCCTAGTACTTTTACCGGAAGCCAGAGAGAGTCTCTGTTTTCAAATGGGGTTGCAGTTCTATGTTTTTATATCTGTATGTTTATAAAAAAATATTGATTACTAAGCAGTAACGAATGCGGTTGAAGGGTTTTAAAACATGACCCATCAGTCACTAGTCATTTATCAGGTAATTGTTGTTAAAACGTCCTTACAAGGAAATATTAACTTGTCTAGTTAAAGCGAATCGTATGAGTCAAAAAATCGATGATTTTACCAGAAACATTCCAGGTCTACGTCTCCTAATTTCAAGCTCCATCATTAGACCAGCTCAGTTGTACCAGCATTCGCTAGTGTTTTAAACTGTGAGGTCGCAGATTTGCTTAAAAGTGAAGAAAATACCCATAATGCGACTGATATTAAGTACGATGTTTACAAATGAGCTTATTACATTCAACACTTAAATGGATCTCCAAAAACGATAGATAAGAACTATGGCAATCACGTTAGATTTCAAGTTTGTGCTTAGACAAACTGCAAAATATTACAAAAGCAGCTCCTCGTAATCAAGTCCTCGTAATTAGAAAATACGAACAGATCTAGTTAAGGCAAATCAAGTAAGTCCAAATTCGATGGGTTTACTAACAGACATTCCAGGAGCTCCTTCATCAGACCAGCTCAATTGCACCTGCATTGGTGTTTAACTGTTAGCTCTCACATATGTTCAAAATAAATACCCATATTGTGTCTAATATCCATTTCAATGCTTACAAATGACCTTGAACGCCTGGGCAGATATCTAAAAAGTGTAGCTAAGAACCATTTCGATCACGTCAATTTTCAAATAAAAAAACTGCATCAAAATCAGTCCGTCACATGAACACCGACAGTCTCGTCAAACTTACAACACCCAGTTTTGCGTCGAGGGATGAAAAGTGGTCTGTACGGGTGCACTAATTTTTATTGTTTCAGAATAACTGGTAAAACATTTGAAAAATTAGGATTATTAGATTTATGTTATGATCTAGAACAGCTACTTGCAAAATACAAAAAAAAACTTTGCATTCTGCCTAATGTGAAGTCCAAAATAGTCCAAAAAAAAACAAAAAATTAATTGACAGATTGACATTTGGCATTTCACATCGGTGAATCGCGCTAAGAAGCTTCGTAATTGGTTGCCATCAAGCCCGAAGATATTTATAACAATCTTAAATGGAAGAACTTGTTACGATCTCATCGGAATTCGTGTCAAAAGTAAATATTCTGTTTGGAAATAAGTATTACGTTTTTCCAAGAATCGATGACAATTAAATTGAGTTTACTTCAGAAATCTGATACTTTTAAAAACCAATTCTTATGTCAGCAAATTAATATAACTTTCAGATAAAAATAAAATTGTTTTTAGAGAAACGTCTGTACCAATTTTTATATTTCTTTTGTAGAATTGATATTAATAAATTTCTAGGTCAGGGCCAAATATTGATGTCAAAAGGTCTATATTATTATGAAGCCTTTCTTTCTTTTTTCAACATTACTTTTGTGCACAATGTAGTATTTTCATAGTAACATTGAGGTACAGTTACAGATTTTTAAGAAGGTCCATGAAAATCATTTTTTATAAAACATGCATAATCTGACACTAGTAATCCGTGTTGGTTCGGGCTCCTTTGCAGGCAGCATGTAAAAGGCAACCTTAAGCTTAAGGCTTACCGTTACTAACACCGTGACATCCTACTAGGTGGTAGAGTTTCACATCAACTCCCCCGGATTGGTACCACCACCTTGCCCTATTTCTGCCACCGTAACGTCAGCGCTTACCATTGACGAGTTCTGGTTCGGAAAGTAAGGTAACCAGTAAACTTACTTTTGTTCGAGGCCTAACATCCCGATCTTAGGTTGGCAGCGCACCATTACCACCATTAGTGTCTCTAGGCAGCATGAATTTCTTACCATCAGGAAATCAGTCTACTTGTTTGCCTAGGTCAATATCATAAAAAAAATAAAGAGGGTGTTATTTATACATTAACGGCCAATATTAATAATCAATCCTAATCCAAAACTCACAGTCCAAGATTGGTATTTTGATCCATTTTTATGTTATCGTTTGCCAATAACATATCTGTGGACTGAATAAATATGGAAATTAGGTATGGGATAGGCCGGCGGATACGCAGCTATCTAGATTGCGTGAAATCCATCTTTAGATATACATTATTAACATTGGCCGTAAAAGAAACTTCCTAGTTTGTGACATAGAGTGTTAAAAGTTCCAAGTTTTAGTGTTTGCTGTTTTTGTACAACTTGTTTGTATGCAAAATTTATAATGACGAAGGAACTACTCTCAAATGTCATACAATCGCAGAAATATCCACCCCCTAATTTATGCCTTGGGGTAATAAAGTTCCAAGTTTCAGATATTGTTTGTTGTTCGTGCACTCACATTGACCTGCATAATAATTGCAGCTTTCTAGTAATTCAGATGCACCCTATGAATTTTTACAGTAATCAGTGAGATTAATACAGACATGTCCACGTCATATTCTGAAAATTATGTTCATTAGGATTATTTAATCTTGAAACCAAGTAATGGTAGCATTAAAACAATTAAACGCTTTGAGTCCAATTCATTCACAGCGCAGTATTTTGCCTGTTTAGTCACGTCATAATACGTATAATTTTTTTTTGCGGAAAATTTTAAATTAAATTACTTTAATTATGTACCATTCATCAAAAAAAATCAACAACCCCAACAAAACCTACCTATAATGTAACTAAGAGTTATGATGTCATAACCAAACATACACGCACACTCACACATGAGAGATGAAAATACTCAAAGATACATAAAATTGTAACTCCACTCTTTTTCGGTCGGTGCTTGAAAACGCACGTTATTTATGCATTTTGCCTAGATCTTAAGTGTCTAGGACTTCCGGAACACGTCCCTGGCCTGCAGCCTGGAGGTATACAAACAAAATTAAGCAAATAGAAGCTGGTTTCTACACGAACTGTGTGGACTGACCTCTCCGCAATATAGATCTACCGAAATGTGTAGAGTAAGGTAAACTCGTTAAGAACTCCTGCAGGGCTAGCATGCACAATACAATGACATAGCGGAACGCGTGACAATATGCCGTTGCAAATAATTAAGCGCTTATTTCGCTTAAACTGCAAAAACCGAATCTTAACTTTGAATTAATTTTAAATTTTAAATTAATAATGCATAAAATTTTCACAACGGTAATGTTTAGAAGATAAGTGAAAAATGTGAGCTACTATAGTTATACCTCAAAAACTGCTAGTCAGATCATGAAAAAACTAATGTAGGACCTCTATCTTTCTAAAAAAGAACTGTCAAAATCGGTTGGCTATTTGCTAAGTAATTGCGTGACAAACAAAAAATATGCAGTCGAATAGAGAACCTACTTTCATATTCGGTTAAAAAAATAAATTATTTTAGCAACGAATGTTTTCAATTAATACTTTAAGTGAAATTTGTCCATCGACGTTTATTACTTTATTTTTTATTTCTTGTGCAAAGCGGAGCGACAAAATGTTTCTTTTGTGCGCTTTCTATCCCTGCAGAGTAAGCTACGAAACAATAGGCCAGTAACAAAACGATCACTTTATACAAGTTAAGTTCGTATCTGTTTGGTAACATCCACACGTCGGTAAAGTTCGTTTTAGTCAACTTTGAGTCGGCAAGCACTCAATTTGTATGTAATGTTGGTTATGCAATACTGAATTATATTAAAAAAACAACGGGTTGCACTCCACGACTGCCGGCAGAAGTGAAAACTTGAATATAAACGTTGTTCGTTTCTGGTGTCTTGGAATAGTAAGGGAATAATTTTGCACTTGCCTCTGTGGAGTAGCGGTCCAGGTGCTGGTTTTGACTTCATGGGGTCCTGGGTTCGATTCCCGAGTCGGGCAACAAAAAAGAAAGAGTGATTTTACCCATTTTATAATCAAAAAATGTTGCTCGGGATTGGATATGTCCTTGGTTGGCGATAAGCTTGCCACATATAACATTGTGGTAGTGGGTGCCCTGTCGTGCCTCTTCCTACTTCTTCGGGGAAATGGGTTAGGAGGTACTTAGTAGTGTAAAAACATCAAAACATCTGTTAGATTTTAGAGTTTTTTTGACATAAAAGAATAATTATTGAAAAACCAAAATACGTCTTTATAACTAGCTGAAATACAAATCAGAAAAAAACTTGCGGTAGATTAAAATGAAAAGCGCCTCTGTGGTCTAGTAGTCCGGTTGTTAAATTTGACTTCAAGAGGTCTTGGGTTCGATCCCCGGATCGGACATTTAAAAGAAATTGCGTCTTTACAATGTTCTAATAAAATGCCATGGATTGGCTATGTGCGCGGTTGGTGAAAGGTTTGCCACCTACCTATCACATTGTGGGAGTGTCTTCGGCTAGTCGAAGGTGTCCTGGCTGTACCTCTGCGTAATTTACTTTTTAAAACAAAAATTGTACATCAGGATTTAAAAAAAATTGAACGCAAAGAAAACTACAAAAACTAACTAACTGACTTCAATTTCAAGCTTGACTTCAATTTATCGACGTTAAAAAAGGAGGAGGTTACGAGTAAATACACGACTTATATTTTAATAAATTTTAGGTCCGATACTGTCTACGACTCGTCGTCGGAGCCATGGATACGTCTCTCTAGCCTCTCTAGCCTCTACCTACGTCTTTTTAAAAATACGGCCGTGAACATACACTTTTTTATTTGAAAGATTTAATTTAATCAAAGCTCAGGTCAAAATCAAATAGCTACGAGATATTTTAAAGTATTAAAAACAAAGCCTAACTCAATATTCTAACAATCAGAGGTACATTTAAAATGAATTATTTCTGTACAATTCCATGTTTTGTGTACAAACAACAATTTCACGGTAATTTTCATTTTAAATTGCCAACTTGGTACAGCAACTTTTCCATTAAGACTGGCAACAACTTTCTACATAAAATTGAATTCAATCGCGAACGAAATATTTCTATTTGCAAACTCTATCAGGAATAGAGTTATATAAAATATAATAAATACATTAGCATTCAATTTTTGTCTCTAGATCAAATCGCCTATGTGGTCTAGCGGTTCAGGTGTTGGACTTGACTGCATTAGGTCCCGGGTTCGAATCCTAATATCAAATAATATTTCTAATATCAAATTCTAATAAAAAATGTTGCTTGGGATTGGATATGTGCCCGGTTGGCCATAGGCTTGCCACATATCACATTGTGGGACTTAGTGTCTTCGACTAGTCCTAGGAGCCCTGGTTGTGCCTCTGCCTACTATTTCTGGGATATGGGCGTGAAGATACTTTTTTCTCACTCGATTTTAAAACAGTTTTGTATGTTTGTTACGCGATTACTCGTCAATTATGGATTTGACGGTTTATTTTTGCTTTGGTAGTCTTTATTTAGAGGGTACCTACGCGTAAATTTTATTTACCTTAATACATAATACAAAAGTATTTAATACTTACTGTATTTTTTTAATGCTAAGGGCTCTCTGTCTATCTGTTGCTCTTTCTCAGATAACCATATTATTCATGACACGTTGATAGCCTGATGCTGGAATGTCTGATGAGGCTGAAGACTCATCGTAGTCACGGTTAAAGTGACATATTGTAAATAGGAGAAAATCTGGATGCTTATATTATTCTATTGCATTTGTGGGCTAATGGTGTGCTGCGTAGTGTTCGCGTAGACTTCATGAGATTCCCGGGTTTGATTACCGGGTCAGGCAACTAAAATATTTTTTACAATTTTCCTTGCCACCGATCACATTGTGACATTAGGTATCTTCGTCTAAAAGTAGGTGTGTCGGTTGCAACACTGCCAATCTCTTTAAGGATACTGGCGTGAAGGTACTTCTTTCTTCTTCTAAGGAGCTAGGGACAATGGGGAATATTATTTATTCGCAGAAACCTAAATTGTAAACATTATAATTTACATTAATTGTAAAAGATGGCAACACCAGCCATATATCAACGTAACCGCCATAAATCCTCCGAGTCCTATTTATTACCATTTATTTTAAAGATATTTCCCCAAAGGAATTTTCCACCTCGGTTTCAGTAACTGTTATGTTCAGATGATTTCTGGCTCGTTGCTGAAGCTCGCCTACGTAACAATAGGACAAATATTCCGAGTTTGTTAAAGACCGAGTGACATTTATAAATTGTATTTCACAAAGTAGAGACAATTTCTTAAGTTTGGAAAGTTAAAAACTTCAAGAAAACAATTATTTTACTCTTGTGACTTTATCTTTGAAGAAATTATTATAAGCTTTAGTGAAATTTATTTATTGTAACACTTTCTCTTGCCCGTTACCCTGTGCACGATTAAGTTCTTTCACAAGCAACAGATAAGATAAAATAAGTAAGAAGCCTATTAAATAGCCTTTAAGTTACCTCGAGGGAACCTTTAATTTCCTAAAACTCAGCTTGTTTTTGAAGAAACGTGGTAATCATACACGTGTACAAGATACACATTTTCTTTATTTATTTACCTAGTTTGAATGTCACTTGATTTGTCTTTAACAAAATGTTTTTCGAATATTACTAGTGTCATTCAAAAAGTATTTTTTAAGTAATTTAAAAATGAAACGTATCTTGTTTTGTTGAATTTAATAGTATTTTATTGTTTTTCAGGAAAACTCTGCTACGAGTATTAGTCAACAGATTTTAATGGTTCGAAGACGATTGTTTTTGGAAATTGAAAGTACCATATTTAAAAAAAAATAATTGAGTCAATATTTTTTTTAAATCTTCCTTACATGTCTCACTTTGTCTTATTTTTTTTATTTTTAGAATTATTCTACCAATAGACAAAATGTTTTTATTGTTCTTTGTGAGATGGGTAAACAAAATAATAGCGGCAGGAATAGATAAGCCGGTGGTACCAATCCGGGTGAGTCGCTGCGGAATTCTACCACCTAGTCAGATGTCATGGTGTTAGTGACGGTAAGCCTATGCTCGCCTTCTACGAGCTGCCTGGCAGGAAGGCAGATGGTCTAATCTGCAAAAGGAGCCCGGACCAACACGGAGAAAACGTTAATGCTTTAATTTATACAATAGACGGTAAATATATTTCGTGGTAAAAGGTGACACTCACCCCGAGTGGTATCGAAATAATTCAGAGATGTCAAACCTATTTTATCACAACATGAGTTTTGACACAAGGATGGAGGCTTTTTCTTAGTTCTGTCCTTTTTAGTTCTTGTTAGTTTTTTTTTATGTTATAGGAAGGGAAACAAGGAGACGGATTTCCTGGTGGTAAGAAATTCACGCCGCCTAGAGACACCAAAGATGGAAATGGCGCGTTGCCAACCTGAAGTCAGAATGTTAAGCCTCGAGCAAAAGTAAGTTTATCGGCTATACCTTCCGAACCGGAACACGTCATGACGTTATGGCGGCAGGAATAGGTAAGGCGGTGGTACCAATCCGGGCGAGTCGCTGCAAAACTCTACCACCTAGTTAGATGTCACGGTGTTAGTGATGATAAGCCTATGCTTGCCTTTTACGAGCTGCCTGGCAAGAAAAGCAGATGGCCTATTCTGCAAAGGAGCCCGGACCAACACGGGGAAAGTTAGCTGACATTACAATAATATTACAATTACTCTTAGCTGACATGTCATTTCTACAAACTACCTCTCTATATAATTTTATGTTTATACGTTCAATAGTGAATTAGGTTTTGTGGTTAATGGGTACATATACTTTCTATGTAATTAATGTAGTTATCGCTTATTTAAAAGTACATAATATAATATCTGTAGGAACACAGAAGAAGAATATATGTGCATAGGTATAACTGCAAATATAACTTAAATGTACAACAAAATTCTTCCGATGTTTAAAGCGATTCAAAAATAATCAACATTTACATTTTGCAGTTCTGATATGAACTCAAAAGTCAATGACCGTATTTAAGTTTGCCTGTAGAACAGACTTCAGGTATACCTTTTCATGAATTTATCAATAAAAACTTTTCATTTCGATGCCCGAATCCATAGATAGGAAATATTGCAACCTCTCAAAATGGCGTCCAAATGTTACATTTTGTTTTTTTGAAGTGAAACTTCTTTATCGGGGTTGGAAAATTTTTTAGTGTAACATTTTTTCGTTACGCGTCACATTTTTCCGTTACGCGCCATCTTTGTCCTTATCCCTACCACGCGTGATTCGAAGTATACTTTCTCCAGCGGAGTAGGGATTGGCAATAAACTTTATTTAACCAATTTCTTTAAAGTTACATATAGTAAATTATTTTTTGAAAAATAACGTCACAAAGAAGTTTCACTTCTTCACTTCTTACGAGTGTACGCTAGTACTCGCACACATTTTTTTATTTGAGATTTCGTTGTATTTGGTGTAGAATAAACAGTTATTGTATTATATTATTCAGAGGCACTCGCACCGTAAAGATAAATCTAATGATATTGCATATTATATAAAAGGCTCTCGCGACGTTCAGGGAAACATGTCCAGTGTAAAAATTACACACATACGTATACGGATAATCAGAATCAGTAGGGTAAAAAATATATAGTAACAAAAAATTAAGATTGATTCAGTATCTAAATGTCAATCTAAAGATAGTACTTTAAGTACTACTAATCAAATTATGCGCTTTATCTTTACACTTTTACTCTTTTTACACTTTTAACTTTTATTTTAAACTAACGTCCGCCCTCGCGTCTTCGCGTCTTAAAACTGAAAAATTAAGATTTATTTTTTTGACGTATTTCTTCAGGATAAAAAGTATCCCATTTTATGCCCAGGATATTAACTTATAAATATACTAAGTTTCATCGAAATCCAATCGTTAGTTTTCACGTGATGCCTGAACATACAGACAGACAAAAATTTTTTTAATGACATATTTGAGTTTGGTATCGATCCAGTAACACCCCCTGCTATTTATTTTTTCAATATTTTCAATGTACAGAATTGACCCTTCCACAGATTTATTATATGTATAATAAAAAACTTAAGCAAAATGATTAATTATGTAATAACAACTCTATATAGATATCAGAATCAGAAAGCTTTTCCTTATATTCTAAAATACGTAATCGACGATTTCAGATTTAGAACAGGCTTTCTATTCGGTCTTTCATGATTAATTGCACAGCAGTTGCGATTCGTCAAACAACAAAGCGACACGATGTTTTTGAACAGGAACACTAACAAAGAACTGTTACAGAGAGAGATTTATCTCTGGCAACGCAGCAACAGGAAACTTCGCTGTGTGCCGTCAGCCGCACCTGCCCCAATACATCTATACAATTCACCGACACGATTTACTTTAATGCTGTGTACTAGAAATCTAGAAACTCCTTTTGTACTTTCAACGGCCAGTATCTATTTTAGAATGACAAAGGATGGCAAATGTTTAAAAGGTAACGAGTTTTTTTTACTGCAAAAGCTTTATCTTTGGCTTATGAAAATATGGCCTTCAGAGTTTATTCTTTCCATAGTCGGTGGTTGGAGAAAATCAAACTAGTATCAGCACTCGTCATTGCCCTGTTACTTCGTGGAAGAACTGGTAGGCGACCCACCGGTAAAGCACAATTACACTTTAATTGTCTATTTGAACTACGTGTTCTGAGTCTTAATCTTAGTGTAATGTTATAGACTTTTTACAATGGATGCTAGCCATAGACATACACCCAAGTAAAGCATAGATATACGTAACAACCATGGTGTATATTTTATCGGATTTAAGAGAGAACAAGCACACCCCTCTGCTGATGATTAGAGACAACCGTGGTATTGGCACTATGGTACAGGCTATATGTGGTCGGGATGTTAGATCTAATGTGCAAGTCGATCAGGCCGGTTATTGTGGCGTTAACAATGTTATTATGG
>NJDD01004069.1:104753-122066 GCA_002245505.1 Calephelis nemesis
CGGTGATCGAACCCGAGACCTCAAGAATTCAAGTCAGACGCGGGACCGCTAGACCAAAGCGGCGAAAAATACAGTGCTTAAAGTAAACTATAAACATTAAAAAATATTATAAACAATAAATAAATAAATATCCCTGGATTAGTTACACGAATTGAATCTAAATCAAAAGTAAGCAAATTATATGCTTATGTTATGAGTGTTAGTCAACGATTCTAATACATAGAAATACTTAAATACTTACCAGACAACAACAAAACAGATACCAGTATAAATTTAATATACTCGCAGACCCGGAAATGCAGACATTCAAATGTTCAGCCTGTTAACGCCTGCCCCCGTCGGGAATCGAACCCGAGCCTCGTGGTTGGTCGGGGTAGTTAGGCGTGTACGCTAGCCACTCGACCAAGGAGGCGATCTAAGCTACATGAATAATTTAAAAATATCTGATTCAATGCCTCAGTAAATACAGTTGTTAAAATAGACTGTATAAATCGTGAAAAAAATCTAATTCAAAACCTTAGTACATACAGGAATTAAAATAAGGTTTGTTACGAGTAATAACGTGAAAAATGTAATTCAAAGCCTAAGTAAATGCAGTGGTTAAAGTCGTAAAAATTCTCAAACAGATCTGGAATTTTTGGGTTCTATTCATAGATCATGCAAACAGCTCATCCAACTTGCTGTTGTGTCGCGTGTCATATAATGTATGGATAACATATCACACATTCAAGTGCCAACACTGTGTAAATGGTGACTTTCTTCTGCGCATAACTTATGCTACGTTATCACTTTGGCTTGGCCACAGTACCGGCTCGCTATGATGGCGGGTTTGAAATTTATATTTTCTAATGCCAGTCAAGATAATTATTAAGATTGTTTTAAATGGTTGCTCGTTATCAACAGTTAACTCTGAACTTTTTTTTTAATATGAGTGACTCTCCATCACTTCTGAGCCAACTACGAATGGATAAACTTACGAATTACATTTCATTAATATAAACATTTATATTTTAGTTTTATTATAACTTTTTACAATAGCTACTACCTACCTATTAGTTATAGATACAAAGCTTACAAATCTAACTCTCGTTTTGTTATAACTTTTTTTGATAGTAAATTGACGTAAACATCACTATTGTTATACGTCAAACCAGCCATCATAGCGTGCCGCTACTGTAGTTACAGTGATTGCTTAAATCAAATGCCAAAAGCCTGAGTACAACCATATAGCAATGCAAAATCGACTCATTATGTATTTTTAGTCAAATGTTTACAAAGAGTGCATCATGTACTAATCGTTAAAAAGTTTTAGAGATTAGATATACGAGTATATGCATTCACAGATATTATTGATCTGTGAACATTATACTTGCATATTACATAAATTTGACATAAAAAAATTAAAAAAAGAATTTCATAGAAATAAAAAAAAGAAATAAATAAAAAAAGTAAAAAAAAAATATTCACGCGCATATCCCGGAAGAGGTAGGCAGAGGCACCATCAGGGCACCCACGACTAGCCGAAGTCACTAAGACTAACAATGTGATAGGTTGCAAGCCTATCGCCAATCGGACACAAATCCAATCCCGAGCAACATTTTTATGTTAGAAAATTGGAAAAACCAATATTTCTTGTTGTTGCCCGACCCCGGATTCGAACCCGGTACCTCATGCAGGCAAGTCCAACACCTGAAACGCTAGACCACAGAGGCGAATGATTGAATTTTATACAAGAGGAGGCAAACCCAAGAACAAAAGACCACACCCAAACAAGACCTCAGAGGCAATATTTTGGTTGATTTAGATAATTGTGTAGTTTTTGAGTATATTTTTTTTGCTGCTTCTTACTTACACTTATTTACTTTCCAGTGTGTGTTCCCGTGCGAGAGGGGTAATACTAATTAAGACGTCCTCCAATTTTGTTTACGCTTTTTTCGTTTGTAGTACGTGGTTTACAGATTGTCCCGTAATTTTTTCAAGTCATATATTTCGTAGTTTAGAAATGACAAACATTACAACATTCAGCATGACAACATATAATTATTGAAATCCAAAATGTAAAGAAATGTTATTTGAATGTACAGGTCATCCTATATACCTAACACATACTTATCTTTGCGCCAAGTCTCCGCTGCAAATAACGCAGAGAGTGTGCTAATTGAACGAAGTTTATCTGGTCAGCTCGCCACTAATATGGCTGCCAACAGCAAGCGAACGAATGATCTAAACATAGCCCATACTACATAATCATTTTAGCTGAGGTTTTCATTAGCAATACCTTTGTACTCAAATTGCAAGTAGCGCACTAGTTCTCAGCACTAGCATTTAGAAGATTAAAAAGAGGTCTCATATGCTTTGACACAGACCGTCTTAGTTTTTTACATTTTCCGACATTTTCATTGTATCGTGACTTGTGATACGTAACTTATCTCAATAATATTACATTATAACTAGCTGACCCTGCAGACGTTGTTCTGCCAAATTTTTAAAGTGATTTCAATATAAAAATTTGGGGCGAGTCACCCTTATCACTTAGGGGTATAAAAAAGGTAAAGTAAAAAAAAGTAAGTTAGTATTTGTAGTAGATAGATCTATAAATAAAAGTAGAGAATTTAAAATCTTAAACTTCACAGACCTACAGAGAATGCTTGTTAAATTTGGTGAAAATCGGTAAAGCCGTTTCCGAGCAGTACGGTAACTAACATTGTAACAAGGGAATTTTATACATAAGATTTCTCGAAATGTACTCCATTTTGTGGACTTAGCATTCGAGACGAGCTTGTTATAACCACGGTGAAGTCGTTTCAAGCTATTTATTTTTTTGTTTACAATAGACACATACTAACACGTACATTCATTAAATTGAATCTAACTCTAAAGTAAGCAAATTATGTGCTTGAGTTATGGGTATAAACTAGAGGTACTTATAAATAGGAATATATAAATAGATACCAGAATAAATTTGATAAACACGCAGACTTGGAAATACAGATATCTAAATTTTCATCACACAATTAATGTCTGCATCCGTCAGGAATAGAACCCGTGCCGCGTACGCTCGTTCCTCATCCAACGCGGCGGTCAAGCTCTTGGCGCAGCGCTCGGATAAAACTCGGAAGATTTGTTCGTTGAATGTCAACCTATGTCTCCCATCCATCCACATTGTATATCTACTTTCTTTCTTTTTGTTGCTATCTTTCATTTGTTATTCTTTACACGTCCGGAGACAATGGAGTATTCCCATTTTTATACCAACACATTCTTTCGATCCCACTCTCTCCTGAATCTTAGTGTAGCAAGAACCACAGATTTTCCGTAGCTCTCACAATAGAGTGCGTTTATTCTATTTGCATTTTTTCCTGACATACATACCTGTCGCATTCATTCATTCAGACCAACAACAACACAGGTAACAGTTATTGTTTAATATTATCTAAAACTAGCTATTACTCGGTTTCTTTGCTCGCGTGGCAGTTCATATATTTACTGAAATGAAGCTGTATTAAAAACTGTATGAATTTCAAACTTTTCAAACGTATTTAATTATTTTTAATTAATAGCTCATTAATTAGGACGTTTAAACAAATTTTCAATCACTATTTCACCCCCAATAGGGGTAGAATTTCCAAACTTCAGTTTTTTGTGGACACCCACTCAGTAAACAACCTCACTCACCAGATTTTACGGCTGTAACTCTAACAGTTTTTGCCCGGCGATGATGAATCAGTCAGTCAGAACATGTTATTTTTAAAGTATAGACTATTAAGCACACTTCAGTCAAAAACTCTAAAAATCCTGTTATTCTTTAATAAACGTTTATAAACACAAATAATAGAAATAAACTAAAGATAAATTTAGCGTATATCTCGTCTCTTGGCTGTCTAATAAGACTATCTTGGCAGACAAAATGCACGGAAGGAATTTTCGTCGCGCTCGAATTACATCCATAAAACTGTCAACTTCAACTTGAAACCCTCTAAGAGTGGACAGCCTGGAAATTTTTATCTAAAATAACTACAAGATAGTAGCGATAGTTAATGCTTTTATACAGAAAAACCTGTCTTTGTTTTAATACTGCTGGGTACAGACTTGTCGAATAAAAATAGCCTACGAACGTTATTGCTTGTTTGATCTACGAATTCGATTATTTTTTTGAATGGCTAATTTGTTGCTAACCGCAAGGTTTTTACAATTTCACCGGGCTATTTTAGGCCGAGCAGAGAGCTCAGCCCGAGACATCGTCATTTAATAAATTGGACTGTTCCCTACAACGCCAGTATAAAGGGCTGTCTCGCGGGAGACCGTACCTCGACTTGATGCTGCGTTCTGAATACTGGGTGGACTTGATGAAGGAGTAGTCGCGTAGAACATTTGGATGGTACCCGGGTTACGATTGGGTTTCACCCGTTGGCTGGGTGTGATGCCTCGAATTAAGTACACTGCTGCACTTTTATCGGAGTTCAGTTCTATGCGCCTTTTCTTGAACCAGTCGTCCAGAGGAGTGGCCGCGTTTCGGAGAAGGTAACCTTTTTGTTTACCGCGACATTGGGACTACGAATTCAAGCGAATGCGTTGTAGTTTACATAGTTTTTAGCCCCACATTTTTGTGGGATTATATATCGATCTGTAATTCTACTTTAACTGCCTTTTGTAACTGATATTACGAAACGAATAATATATGTCATTTTATAAATATTTGTAGCAAAGTAGATTATGCATTTAAGTCGTTTAGTATGTCTTTAGAGAAGCCGTAGATAATAGCTACGATAGGTACTACGCTACGCCTTTTCGTAGCACTCATAGTAGGTATCATAAAAGTAATAATTTATAGTACGATAACTGGCGTGGAAGTTTATTCCCACAGATATGGCATTTCACGTGTTTACTTTTAAAGTATCTGTTACCCGCCGCCCTATCTGTGGATTGAATTTATTTATTTAATGTAACGTAATGTTTTGAAGTCCTGTCTTCGATTTCCGGGTCGGGCAACTTAAAATCTAGAAAATGCTTATTTTTGATTTTCTAAAAAAATACCGTTGCCCAGGATTGGGTATGTGCCCGGTTGGCGATAGGTTTGCCACCTACCACATTGTGGGAATTAGTGTCTTCGACTAGTCGTAGTTGTGCCTCTGCCTATTTCTTGAGGATATAGGTGCAAAGATAAATTCTTCTAATTATTATTACAGTTAGTCGTAACAAAAAGTAAAAACGAGTGACATACTTGCATTAAAATGTAGAAGTCGAACATATAACCTACTTTTTCCAAATTCGGTTTCGATATTTAGTTAAATACACAGTAAGTTTCTAATAACTGTTGTACATAATTTCAGTTTGTTAGTTTGTAGACGCTATGAAATCCAAATTAGGTAGAAAATGAAATAACTAACGTTTGTATATTATGAATCAGAAATTAGAAGTTCACCAAGTGCCGCCTTTAAGTTCAGAAATGAAATTCTACTTTACGAGTAAAAGTAATAAGTCTTTCTCTGAGAAATAATTCAGTTTTCGTTACATAATATAATACAACACACACCAACATGTTACTATTTTCATTTAAACTTTCTATAAATTCGTGCAACATGTTTTAAACTAGATTCTACCCGCGAATTCGCCTGCGTGATGAATCTTTACAAATTGCAGTCTTTAAAAGTCTGATGTATGAACTATGTTATTGTAAAGTGTAATATAAATCCGTTCAATAATTTTAGCTTAAAAGAGTAACAAGCGTAATATCCATCCCCATAAACTTTTGCTTTTATAACGCTAGTAAATACCGAAGGTGTGTATTACCCCACTATTACTATAAATACGAAAGTTTATTAGGATCACAGGATTGTAAGATTGTTAGGAAGTTGGACAAGATTGAGTTTTGCAAAATTATAAGCTAAATCTAAATATAAATAAATTTCCCTTGGTCGTGGCATCGCGTACGTAACAGATTAACCAATTTTGCTGATCCTTTTTTTCTAGTGTTAGATAATGTCAGGAGAAGGTTCTAAGACGAAATATAGGGAAATTTGCAGCGAAAATCCTTACAGGAATAACATCAGTTTAACTTTATTACTAACTAGCTTCCGCCCGCGACTCCGTCCACGTAGATTTCGGTCTTCGCGTGATAAAACTGAAAAATTAAGATTTTTTTCTTTGTGTTTTTCCAGGGTAAAAAGTATCCTATTTTATGCCCAGGATAGTAAGGTGTAATTTTACCAAGTTTCATCGAAATCAAACAGATTTTACGTGATGCCTGAGCATACAGACAGACAGACAAAAATGTTTTAATCACATATTTGGGTTTGGTATCAATACAGTAACACCCCCTGCTACCTATTTATTTTTTTAATATTTTCGATGTATGTACAGGGTTGACCCTTCTACAGATTTATTATATGTAAAGATATATCAAAGATGAAGGTTTCTGCATCCAGTTTTATCAAGCATATTAGACGTTTTAAACACTAGCGTGAATTTACAACAACAGTTAATTTAACATTGACTCCGTCTCTATTTTTATTATATTAGCGCTGTATCTATGACGCTAAGCTAACAGAAATAGGAGATCCTTTATCCGTCACCTTAGTATCATAGACAGAACAGTAAACTTTGGCAAGAGGCATTGACAGCGAGCCTTCAGCCCCATGTATTTACCGTCGGTTAGTGTTTCTTATAAAAAACATAGACACCTATTATGCCGAAGGTGTTTTGCTGACCTAATGTTTTCGCAGCCTAATGCTTACGTAATTTTATCATACTTGGCCCCCCATTTCAGAACACATTTTTTTGTGCGTGCTGTCCCTATTTTCCTATCTAAATTTCTGAAATGCTACTTACCCTGCAACAACTAAATATTTTGTGAATACTTGGGGTTCCAAAGTTTTCAGTCAGTTCTGTACATTAAAATACTGCCGTATTTACCGCATCTCGCCATACGAAGGACCGGTTTCTTCCTGCCTGTTCGCCTCCGGGGTTTATCAGGTTATAAATCACAAATTCGCATATACAATTTTTCAAATCATGTTGCTTCATTTTGTACTTTTTATTCGCATCTATAATACCTTTAAACTGTTATTACTTTTCAGATGAATTCAAGGGCTCTAAGAAAAGACAAAATGCAGCTGCTTGCTCCAGTTGATTTCCAAACATCCTATATTAACGAAGAAGGTGACAAATGCCACCAACAGGCTTATAGATGCTTGGAAACGATTTAAAATATGTTAAGGAAAAGCCAATTAATTTCTTTCCAAAAAATTGGTTTTCATTACATACTCCCCGAAATTCTTGTAAGTTGTTAATTAATTTAGTATTTACTTATTTTTACTTTATTGTACACCAAATAAATAAGTTTGCATTGAAAGTAAACTCGATGCCTACAAGTATTCTCCAATCAACTTTTGGGCCAATTGAGCTAAGAATAAATAAATATGTTAATACTACTCTATGCAATATAATATTATTCGCATGTATACACATATAATTAATATACTGCCTTGGCCGAGTGGTCAGTGTTCACTCCTAAATCCACCAACTGACTGCAAGGTTCAGGTTAGATTCTCAACAGGTGTTTGTATTTCTGTGATGAACATTAATGTCTTTATTTCCAGGCTTAGGTGCTAAACTATATTTATTGCTGTCTCTATTTAAATATTTGAGAAACACTCATATCCTGATGACAACAGACAACCATGGCTTATGGAAGCCATAGATATTATAAGTACATTGCTGTCCTGTATTCGATGTGTTGTGTGTCCAGGTTACCTTGCCCACTGAACCCAAACATGAGATTCGTTATTCCATCAGGAATAGGAAAGGCGTTGCGTTTCTGCCTGGACAAGTTGTTAGACACAGCACTCTCACCAGTGGTCTTTTTGGTCATTTCATATTTGCCTATTTAGTTTTAGTAACACAGCTTGCTATGAAATTCATAACTGCAACTTTGGCAGTCAGACGTTTACTGTTAAAATGTTGAAATTACTCTTTATTTAAGATGAATATGGCACATAATGTCTTCTTGCAACAATATGTAAAAACTAAAGAAGTCTTAGTTTTGCAATAGCAATAATATAACACAATGACTACATTGTACATTAGACTTATAAAAATATTTAATATTCTAGTAAATGTTAATAATGTTATGAACAAAAGCAAAATTTAATACATAGTTAATGTTTTTTTATTTACAGTTATTAAATGCAGGAAGCTTAATGAAGATCTAGCCAGAGCTCAAATAACTAAATAATTAGCAATGGCTGCATATTCCCAAGCTAAAGCTAAAAAGGTAAGCTTGAAAATAGAAATAAATAAAATGAAGAATTGTGTATATAACAATAGAATTTCAAATTTTTGTGATATTAATTAGTGGATTAAAAATTTGTATGTTAATTTTTAATGATAAAGTTATAGTTAAGCTAATAGTGTTTACCATTATTACCAAGAGTATTTAGTTTTTATACAAAAAGTCTAATTTAGATAATAGTAGATAGTAGTCACTTAATGCTTTTAATTTGTTATACTCATATTATTTTTTATGTAAAAAGTGTTATTTACATAGTAGTTAGCAATTAATAAGCACTTTCCCAAAAGGGGCAGGCATTTGTGTGATGAATATTGATGTTTATCTAGTTGGTTCACTATATCTAAGTATAAAGGTATCTCAGTATTTTTATGTATTAGCATTGTTGACACCCATAAGAAATGTATGTAGCAGTAAAACTTATTTTGCGGTGGAAACATAGGCACTGGTTGGTAGTGCAGTCTTCAAGTTACATACTGGATGTTCATTCAGGGCATACTCCAAATCTATACATCCAAATCATCCAAAGCATACTATTCAACCTAGCTTGACTCCTGTCCAAGGAGAGCGAGGTTTCTAAACCAATGACCCCTACCCACTTTATATTGGATCTGCTCAAGTGGTAGAGTGCTGTGCAGTGGGTGGCTTGGATTGGTACAACTGCTTTAATTCTTTTATTCCTTCCAGTATACTGTCAGTACTTGCTATTGTCATTTTCCGTAAATAAGTGTAGAGTATCACAAGTGGTCTAAGATTTCAGCCACAAGATAATGATGTAACAGTTACATCTGATTATCAGGTTATGATTGTTTGTTACTTAAAACATGATTTTTTTTTTTATTTTTATGAAATGCAATGACAGGAAATTAAAATGAAATAATTTATTTCTTGACTATGTTTTATTTCTGACTTCACCATTTACTTTAAAACAATTTTATAGCTTAACTTACCCTATCAACAGTAAACTATGACCATTTTAAAATCGGCTGGAAGATTTTCCTCCTATCAAGAGGAGAAATGGCGAAACAAAGTAGTTGGAAACCGAGATTTCTTTAATTACTTTGAACATGTTTTTAGCATTAATTCTATTCTCTCTGGACAATTATTAACTTTTTAAAAGCTTGCATGACACTAATTTCAATTAATAAATTACATTCTGGAATTGAACATTACAGAAGCTTGTTCCTTTGTTGCACAAACCTGAAAAATCTAAACGTAGTTGTTTAAACATATTTGCATTGGTTTTAACAGTTGAATGGGCGGATATATAGGTACTTATTTTTTGTTAAATCATCATTTGGTCATATACTGCACGCCATGTTCTTTACAGGGTAGGCAGAGAGTATCATTTGGTCATCTAATGTCAAAGTCCATTCTTTTCTTGTGTTTACTGAAATGTTACTTAAATAAAGATAAACATTTACACATGACTTTACTTACGAACTTACTAAAACAGCTTAAAATTTGCTTAATATTGCTTGCTAAGGTTCTAGTTATTTGGACAAATTTAATTATTTGTTTATATCTAGCTCTTCCCGCGGTTCAGTCTGCGTGGAATTTAACAAAAGTCTGAAATAAAAGTAGCCTTAGTTACTCCTTATTACATCAGTTACCTGTCATGCCAAGCTAAGGATATCTCAAAGTGAATTTTTTTTCTATTAGGTTATTAGGTAATCTGCTTGTTTGCCTTTTAATACAATTTGCAACCAATAAAAACAACTTTTAAATACCTAATTACCCTACGGTTGTTTTGACTTACCACACCCTCTAGCTGGGTACTGTCCACTGATTCTAAAGGCATTTCAACCTCAGGTTCTACATCAGTAATATTATTTAATCTGCAAATTGGTTTGAACAGAGGTTGCAATAATAATGCCCTGTGTTATCTGCATTGCAAGTCTAATTTTTAAAGATAATACTGGAAAGCACCTTTTTCATACACCAAAACATCTTAAATCCATACTTTCACTTTCATCACTTAATATTTCCATAGCCATTTTTTTACAAAAATATATGTAAATAAAAGAGAACAACAACAATAACTTTTTGATTATCCGTCAACATCGGGCGAAAAGCAACACTCGGGTAAAAAGTAACAAATCTTACCGTCAGTAAGCTGTCAAAGTGATATTGAAACACTCAACTTTTTTTTTCTATAGAAATGCTTAACTCGAGTAAGCGGTAAGCCCTCTCAACCGTTAACTCTAGTCATTGACAGATGTTTCCAATTATCTGTGCATATAGAGACGCAAGTAAGCGCTCGCAGTTAACTTTAGTAAGCATTTTAATAGCTGGTTATAGACAGATAGAATATTGAGACCGGCCGTAAGTCTTTAGAAAAGCCGCAGATAATAGCTACGATAGGTACCGCGCTACGCCTTTTCGTAGCACTCGTAGCAAGCATCATAAAAGTAATTTATAGAGCGATAACTGGCGCGGCAGTTTCTTTCCACAGATATGGAATTTACGTGTCTTATCCTTAAAGTAAATAGTTCTAGCAGTTGAAGCTGTTTAGTTTACTTATAAGTACCACTAACCAATGACTACCGTCCAAATAAAAACACTACAATTGTCAGCAAAGACATTATATTGATAAATAAATCCCACGACAAGTTACAGAAATTGAATCTAACCCCAAAGTAAGCAAATTGTCTGCTTGTATTACGGGTGATATTCAACGATTCTAATACATAAAAATACTTAAATAGATACCATAATAAATTTAATAAACACCAAGACCCGACAATGCAGACATCTAAATGTTCATCTCACAAATACCTGCCCCCATCGGGAATTGAACCCGAGCCACGGTGGTCGATTAGTTGGGCGTGTACGCTAGCCACATGACCAATAAAGTCGTCAGTTATATCGACAGGAAAAGATAAAACAATAGTATCAATTAGACTAGTTATTATAGGACTCTGAACAACTAATATCAGCTCTCGTAGAATTAATAAAAAATCTAAAAAAATCTTAAAATTGAATTATTCTTCTAATAGAGAAGCCACATCATGGCTCCAAAAGCTTTTCAAATTAATCTTCCGTATTTAATTATTTAGCAAAAAATTTATAATGGCAAACACGTCGAGATACATTATTAATAAAACGTTACTGTATTTTTAATAACAACGTAAATTATTAAATCACTTAACCCTCGGCAACTCCGTCGCTAACTTGGAAAATTAGTCAATTAAAATTAGACTAAACAAACTTCGAACCTTAAAACATTTATGTTAAAAATCTAACTTTTAATTGAAACAACTCTGTGACTAGCACAAAGCGCTACCTTCAAAAGGCGTCAAGTAGATGAAATGTGGTAAGAGCGGTGCCTTCATCAATCTCCCGTAATTAGCAAGTGACGCTTGTCGGCTAGCACTAATGACGGTGAGGGCGTTTCCTTATTCGCGTCACTCGTGAGTATATTACAACTGGATGTGAATTCATACTTTTTGTTTGAAGTTGAAGCAGACTGAAACTCTATTTTTCAATGTAAATTACTTTTAAAACGAAGGAGATGCATCAACTATATATATATAAAGGAAAACTTTTTACGACTACGACTAACTAGTCGTATAAAGTACAACTGTACTTTATACGACTAGTTTGACCAATCTATATACATAATATATAGTTTTTACGTAAACATTAAACAAGCACAAATAGACAAACTAAAAAAAATTAATAATACCCGTTTTGTGTTGCTCCTCCTTCATTGGCAAGCATTATTTTTTAGTAATTGATGTTCTGATTTAGTTTCGTTACTATTTCATTTTAAACTGGCTGTTCCGGTGAACTTCGTTTCACTTTCAATTTGTATGGGAAAAAATTTAAACATTGTTTATCCTAGTTTAACCGTAGTCGAACGGGTAAAAAAAAAATTGTACGTCTGTCTCCTGGTTCTAAACTACCTACGTAACGCTTTTAGCCAAATCAGTTCAGCAGTACACTTATATACTAATACTGTAAAGAGGAAAGATTTGATATTTTGGTTTGAAATGAATACGCTCCGAAATTACCGGACCGATTTCAAAAATTCTTTCACCTTTAGGAAGCTACATTATGCCTGAGTGACATAGGCTTTATTTCATCAAAATCGGTGTAGTAGAAGCCAAATCACGCAAGTGAAGCTGTTTGAAACTGCAAGTGAGTTACAAATCGTGTAACTAATGCGACTTTCCTTTTTTATATGTATAGATATAGATACATTGATATTCAACGTAAATCCTAAGTCTTTTCTATAATGTCTAAGCTCGTGTTTAAAATAAATCCCGACAGCATATATTTACTTCGACAATTCACTTATGAAATATTCTCAGAGTGTTGCGTGTTTCGTGCATAGCAATTTCAAACAGCTATTAGTATTATGGTCTGTAGAAAAGCAGTTAAGCTCTAATTTATTAATGCAAGGCCATTACTTGGCGAAATGGTAGTCGGAAACATGTACAAGTTAACGTTGCAAAAAATGTAGGTTACACCCTATACTAGCATTCTACGAAATGTTTATTTGGCTGCTTTACACCAGTTTTTACATTTTGATAGAATAATAACATTATTATTATTAACCGATTCCGAAAATGGAGGAGGATCTCAATTCGTGTGTTCTTTTAAATGAAACTTCGTCATCGAAGTCTAAGAAAATTTGCCGTCACATTTTTCTGTTCGTTGACCTATGTGCTCCACAAAAATACCACTGTATGTTATCGCCGAATTTCATACTGTGTTATTTTTGTTTCGCGACTTGGCCAACAGACTCTCTGAAAGCTGTCATAAAAATCTCGCGAGGTGCCTGCGCCTAGCACAACGCGCAACATGACGTATTTTTTAAGTACCTACTAAAGTGCAACTATGGGTTCCACGAAAAATGATTTAATAATGAAATATCACTTCTTAGTGTATTACCTCATACAAACGCACATATTTTTTAAGTGAAAACTTCTTTAGCGGTGTTGCGCACTTTTTTGGAATGCGAAAAAGCTTCTAAACTCACGTCATAACACGTGACCTGATAGAAAATTCGTAAGACTTATGGAGAGCAAACAGCCGGCGCGGCGTAGAAGAAAAAGTATCCCCCTCTTTTCTACGGCGCGTCGAAAATGTATGCCTGCTCCTTCTGCTTCGTTTATACGGCGCAGGGCGCTTGCGCGAACGTTGGTGTTGTCATGTTTGTATACGATAGCGTAATAAATGAATATTGTATTTTACCGCATAAATTATAGTACTTCCATACTAATAATTAAAGCAATTCGTGCAAAATTATTCCCTAACCATTCCAAAATGTCAAAAATGCACAACATTAATATTAAAGTTTTCACTTCTGCCGGCACTCTCGGAGTGCAACTCGTCGATTTTTTGTATAGTTATTAAGGGATCACTAGGTCAATTTAGATTTTGCCAATTCGGCGCAATATTTCAAACCGATTCTGATTTATTTTTCATAAAATTAGGTTATAACTTCTCTCTTAGGTTTAATTATCCGTTATTAAGTACAACTCTTAATTACTAGGAGGATGTCGATAAACTTTACGTGAGGATCATCTCGAAACCATTTGCTATCTTCAAAACAGAACTTTTACATAAATTGAAGCAGCATTTAATATAAACAATTACAATATTACTACGATAAATTTAAAATGATACAAGAACAGCCTTTTTGTATTTGTATTTAAATATCGATACCATGTCATCATGTGATTTGATGTCGAATAAGTATCTTCACGCCCATATCCCCGAAAAGGTAGGCAGAGGCACAACCAGGGCACCCACGACTAGCCGAAGATACTAAGTCCCATAATGTGATAGGTGGCAAGCCTATCGCCAACCGGGCACGTTTCCAATCCCGACTAACACTTTTTTTATTAGAAAATTGGAAAAATCCAATTTTCTTTTTGTTGGCCGACCCGGGATTCGAACCCGAGACCTCATGCAGTCAAGTCAAACACCCGGACCGCTCGACCACAGAGGCGATGATGTCGAATAAGATATTGTAATATTATTTTCTTACAAACAATTTTATAGCTGGCCTTTGTAGTTTTCCACTTAATACCACACTGGCTGTTATTAAAAAAAAAGTTATTCTATATTCTAAATGTTTGAAATGTAGAACAAAAAATCAGTCTGCTTAACTGTGCTTAACAGTCTCAAACAGTCTGCTTGAGATCCTGCTACTGTCTGCTTCTATTCTTTACAGTCTGCCACGTTCTGTTTCAGAGTATGGTCAAAATTCTAATTCGATAAGTCGACGGAACTCAAGAGAAACTATGACTGCTGCTTGCTGACTAGTGCCTGCTGCTCGGTGGTGAGAGGACTCTAGACCGGCAGTAGCTGCCCGCCGGTGTTCTTCTCTGCCCTCCTTCCCAGCTGCCCATTTCTGCTGCTGCTTCTGGCTGCTGAGAGCTAGCGCCAAAGGGTCCCGCTAGCCCAACCACCAAAGCCTACAGCAGCAGTACTTCGTGTTCCGTCGACGAGAGCTTAAAGACTACCGTATCCCACGCCCCTTTTTTATCTGGCAGAAACTCTAGTGCGCAGGCTTTTTGTAGATAAGATAGTGTTTATCTTGTGTACATTTTATTTTTCATTTAAAGTTTATACCAACAGGGTTCAATATGCCTGTCAGTTTGTTTCATTTTCTGTTAACATAGTGATGGATGGTAGCTAAGTCATCCGCACTACGTTACAACATACATTTATTATTGGAGACCAACTGTGCTTCATTTTTATTTTAAATAATACAATTTTGGTTTTATGCTACAATAAAAGTTTCGTAAATAAAATTCTTGTTTTAAAAGTTGCCGCTTCAGAATGTTTCACTTCAAAAATAATAAAATATGTTTAATTGTCGCTCGAAAAGTTATATTAGTTAATAAAACAAAGCAACATTTATAACGACCTAGCCGACCCGGCGAAATTCGTATCACTTGATATTAACAAATACTAACAGTTTGCTAGGATCAAAGTATTAGTTTTCTTATTTTCTTTCCAATTATCCCAGTCATTCATTTTTTCCTTTTCATGCCAATAACTAAAACAAAAAAAAAGAATTAGGAATATTGGTACATCCGTTCAGGAGTTCAATGACCACGCGAAATGAGTATTTATTTTTGTATATGTAAGATGAAGGTGCAGCATGGTTAACAGTCTTAGTCTGTCCGAAAGGGACAAATTAATAAAAAAAACAATCACTTAAGAGCCATTTGAAAAGTAAAAAAATATTAATTTAATTAGTGACACGCAGATTAAACGACTTTGACATATATTTTATTTTCCTATAAATAATTAGAAGTAGACACTCCTAGATAGGCGCAACATGGCCGACCCAATAACAAGTCATTAAAGGTTAACGACTATCGTTTTGATGAATGAAGATTGATCACAATGGATGAACATATTTCACTCAATTAGAATTGGAATCTGGCTAATTTGGAATGTTATTTCCATTATTCTTTTGTAATGAACCTGAATAATAAAATTCTTTGTAAGGAGCTTTTCCGAGAATTGATGTAGGTCGCCTCTGTTGGTCGGGATTGGAAATGTGTCCGGTAGGCGATAGGCTTGCTACCTCTCACATTGTGGCACTTAGTGTTTTCGGCTAGTCGTGGGTACCCTGGTTGTGCCTCTGCCTACCTCTTCGGGGATGTGAGCGTGAAGATACTTTGATGTAGGTTTTTCAAATGAGAACATTTTTGTTTTTATATAAAGGTAAACTTCTACCTTTAGATAAAGTAACTAGCTGCCCCGGCCAACTTCGTTCGACCCGTTCAAGTAAATGTCCTATAAAGATAACTAACTCCTATAAGGAAAGCAAAAGAAACAGCATTTCGAATTTTTCAAAATGTTGTTTTCTACTTTCCTTACTTAAGGGTTTTATGTATTTTTTTAAGATATGACATTAACATCATAAAACAAATTTACCAAAAAATGAAAAAAAACTTTTTGAAGCATAAGTGTAGATAAAAACCTATTTTCAAACCTACTTATTGTGCATATGAAATTTCATTAGAATCGGTTCACTCGTTTCGGAGGAGTACAAAGGTTGTGACACGAATTTTTTGTAAAGATGTAATCGTATCATTTTTGACGACTAGCCTGGACCGATTGCCATTATTGTAACATGAAAACAAAAAATCACGATGTTTTCTGTATGTATGCAGGTCGTAAAAGGCTTACCGTCACTAACAACGTGATATGTGACTAGGTGGTAGTGTTTCACAGCGACTCGCCCGGATTGGTGCACTGCCTTACCTATTCCTGCCGCCATAATATCAGTGCTTGCCATTGACGTGTTCCAATAAGGAGAATAAGATAGCCGGTAAGCTTTCTTTAGCTCGAGACCTAACATCCCGGCCTCAGGTTGGTAACGCACTATTACAATCTTTTAGTGTCTTTAGGCGGTGTGAATTTCTTACCATCAGGAAATCCGTCTTCTAGTTTGCCTTCCACTATCATGAAAACAAAAAAAACTGAAATAATAATAATAATAATAATAATAATAATAATAATAAGCCCCTCACAAATCTAACTCCACGTCCGGCTTGACCACCTACAGCCACGTGAGGGGCGGACATTGGCAGCAGTTAGCTGAATACTCACCAATGACCAACGGAGCAATATTAAACCCACAATAGCGATGCGATAAAGAAGTAGTAACAAAGTACCCCAGGTGGGTACCAGAAATGGAGAATCCCACCCCGAACTAAAAAGTTCGGGCAGCCCTATGTACTCTGGGGAGGGCACCGAATCGCTACAACTTGCCCAGTCTAGTACTGCTGCGAGTAGGGTAAACACCATATCATCTTCCCCGTCATCACCTGGAGCTAGCGCTGGGTGTTCCAGCATGCGAACCGTTAGCGGCGAGGAGTTGAGCAGGCGGGCTTTCGCCGAGCTCGAACTCGAATCAATTACAGCCGACAGATCACCCCATGACCAATCGCCTACACATTCATCAACATCATACACATTTATCCCATCATCAACGCAGACAACACAAACATTTTCACCATCATTGTCAGCATCTTCTTGCAGCACGCTAT
>NJDD01004069.1:132435-173470 GCA_002245505.1 Calephelis nemesis
AAAAAAATGGCGATTTGATCAGTTTGCGTCCACAAAATCCAGATCGCGTCCACCCATGGACCAGTTTGCGTCCACCAACTTATGAAGGGGTTAAGGGGAGATTTTATTAAGAAATTTGAAAGAAATATTGGGGTTCAACTATTATTGTATAAAATACATATGTTCATGCCTAGTCCCTCGCAGGGTTGGCAGAGAAGAGTACCAAGTGTTACCTAGTAAAAAGGGAGCTAGCTCCCTCACAATAATTAATTTTTTCATACAATAAAAACTGGTCGTGGAGATTGTGGTGACAAGAGTTGGCCGTGGGTTAAAATTGGCCATGGAAAGTCAACTTAGGTTTTCCCAGGTAACTAAGTACATCTATTCACTTTCGTAATATATGTCTGTACTGGTAATCTTTCATCTGCAATTCTCACAACATGAACGAACCAACGGAACATGCCCTTACTCATTATTGTACCAACACTTTTTTAATCCCACTCTTTCTCGGATCTCACTGCTACGAATGATGCCAATCAAACTATCTACCCCTACTAAAAAGCACTACCTGGACAAGCAAACTCATTTATTTATTCCAGCACTACTACGTTAACTAAAACTCTTGAATACGTTCTGGCTACACCTCTTTCGTATGCTATTTTGGTTTCATTTCGTATTTAAATGTAGATACGCCTTTTTCTTTCCAATCAACATTCATTAGTTTATCACTTTTTGCATCTTAGATGATTTGGAGCACAAAATTACATCATTGATTGTTTATGTCAGACAGGTCACCACTAGGTCATATATAATTTTTCTGTTTTTATTCAAAATATCTTAATTCTAGAATACAGACATTTTAAAATATTTAGTAGATTTTATTGGATCTGCAGGTAGTAAGTAAATTTTCTTTTATAGATTTCACATTAAACACGTCCATTTCACAAAAAAATTTTGTTTCCTTCAATTTTTTCCTAACTATTATTACCTATCGTGTTCCCTCTTTCATTCTTGAAATGCACTTTATCTTTATTATTTTCTAATGAAAACATCGTGATCCGGGATAGAACATGTGCCCGGTTGGGAATAGGATTGTCACCTATCGCATTGTGGAACTAAGTATCTTAGGCTAACCGTGCGTGTCCTAGTTGCACCTTTGTCAACTTCTTTGTGGAATAATGACTAAATAATGGCCTGCATATACTTACATAATTGTGTATTTAAAATTTATCATACAGCTGCTTGTGTATAAGTGGAAGAAGGCAGAAAAAGTTTAATGCGCTTGTTCCCTTCCGGAGCGGTGTCGGGCACTAGTCCCGAAAGGATGATACAATGCACTCTACCGATTACCATCTATCTATAAATGTCTGATTCAATTTTATAAAACAGTTACGTAAGATTTAGTATTTAAATAAAAGTGGACGCAAACTGGTTTATAGTATAATCCGTCCATCCAGTTTGCGTCCAGGTAAATTGTGACATCTATATCTTTTCCTATTACCATAATTAAGTGGACCCAAATTGGCTATTTAAATAAGCATAATAATAATGGTAAAAATAAAATAAAACCCCATCCTTGTGACATATTTCTTTGCATTAAAATAAAGGATCAAGTTAGAAATAGAAAGATGAGTTTGTCCACCCTGGACGCAAACTAACTTATTCGTTATATTGGTATACCAGTTCGCGTCCACCTCATTATAACTTTAAAAAATAAAATAATCAATCAAAATCATCAATATCTTTATTCTTTTAATCATTTTCAAGGTGTGCGTTACTCCAGCAAGAAAGTAGCACCTAGACTGATATGAGTGGGACAAATAATTAGTGCTCGATGTGCTGTAAATGTGCGTCGAATAAAAAAATTGTGCATGTTGTCGTTTTGGAAATAAACGGAAAAAAACACTTCCAGCTGGGGTAACGTTACCCTAGCAAGAAAAATCTAAACTAATTATCGGAGAGTTAAAAAATGTATGTGAGCAGGGAGCACACATTTGTGCAAATTTGTGCGCTAAAAAATAAAATTTGTGCGTCTTCAGTTTTTTGAGATATTGCGTTTCCTGCAGCGGTAACGTTTTGCAAAATCGTGTATCTCAAAGACTATTATATGTGCGCATGTGGAATAAACATGCACAAATAGCTCTTAATTTGTGCGTATTTGTGACAAAATTAGATTTAAAAAAATATTTATAGTTTTCAAGTAATCGCGTTTTTTCCAAAAATCAAAAAAAAATCTTAGCGCCTAAATGAGAAAATTTATAAGGTCACCGAAAATTGTATTCGTTTCTTCTTAACGTGTATATTTACCATAAAAAAATCAAAAGCATACATTTATGCGTTTTTGAATAATATGAATTAAAGTCAAAAACGGCGTTCTAACTTTGACGTGATTGCACAAATTACAGTCTCAACCTAAGATGTTTAGGTGTTAACAAAAAATTAGTGCGTTTAGTCAAATAATATGTAAGATCTATTGTGAAATATGTCGCATTAAGTAAATATAAACAAAAATCGAAAGGGCAACGTAAACACTGGTTATCCGACCAAATTCGAATGACTACAAAAAAGCGGCTTTTTCATTCATACTAATGACCTTCTTTATTGAACGTATCATAGCAGGTACAGTCACACTAATAACTAAACTATGACTAAATTTAGGGAACTAATTAAAAAATGCATACTGTTGCTATATGAAATGAAAGACCTTGTGCGTAAACGCGATTACTAGCAAACTATAAATATTTTTTTAAATCTAATTTTGTCACAAATACGCACAAATTAAGAGCTATTTGTGCGTGTTTATTCCACATGCGCACATACATATAATAGTCTTTGAGACACACGATTTTGCAAAACGTTACCGCAGCAGGAAACGCAATATCTCGAAAACCTGAAGACGCACAAATTTTATTTTTAGCGCACAAATTTGCACAAATATGTGCTCCCTGCTCATATACATTTTTTAACTCTCCGATAATTAGTTTAGATTTTCTTGCTGGGGTAACCTTACCCCAGCTGGAAGTGTTTTTTCCGTTTATTTCCAAAACGACAACATGCACAATTTTTTTATTCGACGCACATTTACAGCACATCGAGCACTAATTATTTGCCCTACTCATATCAGTCTAGGTGCTACTTTCTAGTTGGGGTAACGCACACTTTTCAAGGCCTAGGAACAAATACAATCTTTACTTAAACTTAAAACATTGAAAAATTACGTATGAAACGCGCGCTGGTTCACTATTTTTTTACTAAAATTATGGACATTTACACAACTTTTTATATAGGTAAGATTAATTATTTTTTTTAAACAGGAAAAATTTTGCGAACAGTTCTTTTGTCTGTGTATGTGTGTTCCTAATATATTGTATAATAGGCAGAAACGACTTTTAATTTCCCTAATTTGTGTGTACACTTATTTTTACGGGTTTTTTAAATGGTGTCCACGAAATGGACGCGAACTGGTACGTGGACGCGAATAGGCACACATACCTTATCCAATCCTTCGTCAACTGAAGTCCAACACCGGAATTGCTGCACCACATAGGCCATTTTAAACATATTTTTAATATAAGAGGTTGGCAGTATGTAATATAGATCTAAAAGTATCTTTATGCCAGTGTCGATCCGTGCTCCTTTGCAGAATAGATCATCTGCCTACCTGCCAGGCAGCTCGTAAAAGGCGAGCATAGGCTTATCGTAACTATCACCATGACAATGTGGTGCAGTTTCGTAGCGACACATCCGGATTGGTACCATCGCCTTACCTATTCCTGCCTCTATGACGTCAGTGCTTGCTGTTGAAGTGTTCCGGTTCGGAGGGTAAGGTAGCTGGAAAACTTACTTTTGATCGAGGCCTAACATACCGGCCTCAGGTTGGTAACCCACCATTATCCACTTTGGTGTCTCTAGGCAGCTTGAATTTCTTACCATCAGGAAATCCGTCTGTTTGCCCTCCAATATCATAAAAAAATGCACGTAGCTGTCTCCAAACTGGTAGACACAACCTTGGCACCCACGACTAGTTTCAAAGTCCTAAAATATAAACAAACTAGCTAGGTATTTACCTTTAGGAAATTGAAAAAAAACACGTTCTTGTTGTTCAACCTGCGATTCGAACCTAAACTGAAAAAGTTTGTAAAAAATATCCGATTCCTATTATTGACAAAGAAGCGTAGCGAACATGGATGTTAGTAGTTCTAGTCTCTGGTTAGTACACCAAGTCAGTAGATAGATATTCCCACTAAACATGGCAACGGCAAGTCCTGACGCTATGGTGGCATGAAAAATTAATGCGGTTGAAAAGTAACTATGGCCTGTGGTAAAGTACATAATTCACTAGCCAAAGATGCCACTACTGTGCTTTTTTTCTACTATAGTAATATGTCTAAGGAAACATAAAATAAAGTATCTTCACGCCCATATCCCCAAAGAGGTGGGCAGATGCACATCTAAGGCACACACGACTAGCCGAAGACACTAGTCCCACAATGTAATAGGTGGTAAGCCAATCGCCAAAACAGACACATATCCAATCCCGACAACAATACATTTTTTTATCAGACAATTTGAAAAACTACATTTTCTTTTTTGTTACTCGACCCGGGAATCGAACCCGTAACCTCATGAAGTCAAGTCCAACACCTGGACCGCTAGACCACTGAGGCGATACATAAAATAAACGGTACTACTCTCTAATGTTAAATTAAAATATTCACCTCAAACATTCAATCATAGTTTTTCTAAGTCTTTACCGGCTTGCAGAAAGATTTTTATTTTAAGCTTTTTTTTCTTAGCCGTGATATTGTTTTAATAATTAGTCGTAAATTGAAGAGCGAGCGAGCGAAACGAGCGGCACAGGCTACACGTCTGAGTATCTGCAGGGGACTGGAGTGCCACACGCCGCACTCCCCGCTCCATGATTACTATGAAATAAGTGCGCTCGAAAGTAAATGTCTTAAGCGACAAATCACTTTTTTTGACACTATAAAAGTAATTAGAAAAAAATATAAAAACTGAAACACTCACTCATTAGGTATAATACTTGTCTATGTTTATGTTAAGTCTGGTGTCGATATTTTCACAATTGAAGTAGACAGAAAGCAAAAGCTTTCAAAAAAGGGTTAACTTTTTGATTTTTTTCTATCGAGCAAAGTGAAACGAATCGTGTTTTGGAAACACTAGTTCAGTAAAGCATATTCATGTTAATCTTGTGTATTTTTGTCAGCAAGATCTATGATTGCTTTGTATGAAAAAAACAGTAAACTACTGACGTATTTTAGCGTACATGGCCCCTTAACTTTCGCTCTCTTCTTAGGAACTACCAGGCAGGTAGGCAAATGGTCTATTCTACAAGAGAGATACGGTCATTTGTAATATTTTAGTACAGAGAAGTTTAAACAAATACAGTATGTTGTTTGTTAGTTTTGTTTCGTATTATTTCAATATACAGGGCTACTTTAAAAGGACCGGCCAAATTTTAATTTAAGGATGTCAAGGCTTAAATGTTTCTGCATTTTAAATGTTATTGCCAAATTGTATTTAAAACAGTCCGCAAAAATTGTTGTCACTCTTTGATGATGACGTCTCCAGCCTGCGAATTCGACTGCTGTCGGTTTGAACTAGTTTTATGCTTTACTCACGTTGTAACCATGCATCTTGTGTTTAGCGTCGGATAAAAATTATGAATTTAGTTTTTGAAGTGAAACTTCTTCAGAACCGTTGTGATTTCAAACCGGATGCAACGGCAAAAACGACAGGTAAGAGACACAAATATGCATTCATCTCATTCTTTTGTCGATTTACTGAAGTTTCACTTCTGTCATGTGTGAATCGCACACACACCTTTTTTCATAGATCGAAAGTGTTATCAATTCCGAACGGTATCTCAAAATTTGGCTGGTACTTTAAACCCTGTATAAAAGGTTATATGGATGCTGTATATTGTTTATTAGTCTCTAATGTTGGTTAATCTGTAAATTAATACGTGGTGCCAAAACTTTGGATCCCTTTTTACGAAAATTGCGCGGTCGCGGAAGCATAAAATTTGGCACATTTACAAATTATGTGAAGGAGAAGTGCAGAAGTGAAATATTTTTTCAATAATGATGCTTAGTACATTCAATCAGTAAATAAAACATTACCCACACTACCCTGCATTTGACACACATAAACAAATATATTGATGATAACGATAGAAGATCACAGGTCGTGCACTAAAAAGTTTGGAAACATAGTAAGTAGTTGGTCTTGATGGCGTTCTTATCAACAAGATATTAAGATTTATTTTGGTCTAATTTCGACCAATGGGTGACCACTACTTTATATAAATAAGGTTAAATAGCTGTTGGATGATGTTTGTTAGTCTTATTATCATAACTCCTAGTGGGTTTCGAGATCCTTTGAAAAATATATACCAGCTGCTTTTCCTGTCAAGCAGTATTGTATTATGAATGGAAAACCTTGTTTGTGTGATGACAAATGGCGTTAGCCGTTGAGTGTTATTTAGGATGAATGCGCGGTCGTATGTCAGTCTGCGCCAAAAATACCTGGAGCTGAACCTAGAACCTATTAAATTCAATACAAAATAACAACCGCCTTTGCGTTTGACTTGTCTTCTTGAGGTCCCGGGTTCGATTCCTGGGATTCCAACAAAAAGAAAATGTGGTAGTTCCAATTTTCTATTAAAAAAATGTTGCTCGGAATTGGATATGTGCCCGGCTGGCAATAGGCTTGCCACCTATCCCATTGTGGGACTTAGTGTCTTCGGGTAGTCGTGGGCGCCTTGATTGTGCCTCTCCCTATTTCTTCACATATACCCGTAAGTGTGAGAAGATACTTTTTTTATTAAGATTACTATGTTGTTGAATCCAGTTTCACCAGTTTTTTATATGTGACAGAACAGCGAACAAACACACTGCTCTCCTGGTAGTAGGAGTAATATCCTGACGACCGCGTGTTGGGCTTATGTTTAATCATACCTTACCCTCCAGTCATGACAATTTCAAAAACTGTCTTAATGACAGCAGGAATACCTAAGGCGACACTCTATTAAACATCATTCCGGGCGAAGGGTTCCATTAGTCCGGTTTGAATTGGGAGATAACAGATTTGGTTATTTAATCCAGTTCGCTACTTCTAGACCAGCGGCCAATATTAGTAACATATCTTCAGATAGAGATAGGCCTAATAGAGTTTTGTTGCTATTTTTTTTTGTTATTAATTGGAAAATAACAGTGGTTGCCTAGTTACTAATAAAATAGACTATTTTTTATCTTAAGTATCTTCACGCCCATATCCCCGAAGGGATAGGCAGAAGCACAACCAGGGCACCCACGACTAGACTAAGTCCCATAATGTGATAGGTGGCAAGCCTATCGCCAACCGGGCACGTTTTCAATCCCAACCAACATTTTTTTTTATTAGAAAATTGGAAAAATCCAATATTCTTTTTGTTGGCCGACCCGGGATTCGAACCCGAGACCTCATGCAGTCAAGTCCAACACCCGGACCGCTCGACCACAAAAGCGATTTTTTATCTTTGATATAATAATAATATTGGCCGTAGACCTACATAGGCCTTCCTATCTACAATCCTCATCAATGCAGTAAGAAATATTCAAAAGTCGCAAATCCTAATCCATACTTATACACTTCAATTAAGTAAACCTTAAACTTTAAACTATATTTACAATATCTCTACTAATACTATAAATGGGATCAAAAAAAACATGAAACTTTGAATACATATTCTTGATAGTATTAAAAGTAATATAGGATACTTTTAAATTAAGCGAGCGAGCGAAATCGCGGGAGAAAGCTAGTGGTATCATATATGCAAAAGTATGACTGTCAAGCTTCCATGGCTACGTTGATTTTGCTCAAATTTAAAATGTATTTAAAGTCTTGAGTATACTGATGAGAGACATAGGCTACTTTTTCAAAAACAAAAAAACACCCCAAGGGATATAGAGGATGAAAGTTTTTAGGATGATCGAAACTATTCTACGACAAAGTCGCAGTAAACAGCTCCTAACTAATATTTTAAACCCCAGATATTTATTAATATTATGTAAAATTTAATCTTCCACGTGTAATTATACGTAAAATATGTCAAGTGAGGATGCCCTGAAGCATGACAAGCAAATTCTGTTACAGTAGAGCTCGTTTGGTTTATCTCGATATGTGTATAGAACGTTTTCTCGAATTAGTTAACAATATTTCTGGAAACTCGAAATACGTACCTGAAAACGTAATAAATAATGACAAAATCATACATGAAAAATTAATTAAAATCATTCAGTCATTGGTGATAATTTTATTGCGCCCTCTCCAAGTTAATTTTAAGTTATCGCTATCTTCTTTAAACGAAAGTAATAGAAAGAGACAAAACACTTTTACTGCTGTCAAGTTAATGTACACGACATTTCTAACGTTTAATCTATCACTCGGAAAACGTTGATTAAAAACGTCACAATTTGATTTGTCCAGATTAATCTGACATGTCTAAAATGTTCCATCTCTTTTGTTTTTGTTTCGTTTGAAAAAGAGAGTTTACATCTAAAATTAGTTTAGTCTGTAAACAGCAGAATCACCACCATTGCTGCAAAAAAGTCAGCGCTCCCATGTTTGCCATTCGCGCGGGGACATGGACCTTTTGCGGAATATTAAAAGCGTTACAATTTGTTTATTTTAAGTATTTTCAAGTTTAAATATATATCTGTGGTGTAACGCTCGCTGACCTCGTTCGTAACAGTGAGATCTGAGAAAAAGTGGGATTGAAAGAAAGTCTTGGTATTAAAATGCAAAAGGGCATGCTCCGCTGGTTCGGTTATGTGGCATGACAGATGAAAGATTGAGAAAGCAGATATACAATGCGAATGTGGATGTAGGTACCCAGGGAGACCAAGGCTGACATTTCACGATCAGATCAATCGTATATTATCCGAAGGTGCTGTCAAGAGTCTCCGAAACCGGTGTGCTTGTATGAAAAGGGTAATGAATGTGAAGGACGTCATACAGGTTTGTCAGGATCGTGAGGTCTGACACTCGATACTATCTGCCCGTAAGGGACTTGGCGCTAAGTTTATTTTAAGCCTATTTTTTAACTATTTTATTTAATTATGCAGAATATCGAGACTCAATTTTGAGGAGTGTGACTAAGAAATCACGGCGCGGTTGTTACCCAAAACCGCTACCGTTGCCGCACCGCAGATTCCATAGAATGAAGATTTATGTGCAAAAACTAAGATTACATGGTCCCCGTGTTGGTCCGGGCTCCTTTGTAGAATAGACCATCTGCCTTCCTGTGCCAGGCAGCTCGTAAAAGGCGAGCATAGGCTCACCGTCACTAACACCGTGACATTTAACTAGGTGGTAAAGTTTCGCAGCGACTCACCCGGATTGGTACCACCGCCTTACCTATTCCTGCCGCCATAACGTCATGACGTGTTCCGGTTCGGAGGGTAGCCGGTAAACTTACTTATGCTCGAGGCCTAACATAACGGCCTCTGGTTGGCAACCCACCATTACCACTTTTAGGCGGCGGGAATTTCTTACTATCAGGAAATCCGTCTGCTTGTTTGTCTTCCAATGTCATAAAAAAAACATTTCACGACGCGATTTTCACCCGCAGCGCCTGCGGTTGTTTGCGGTTCCCGCGGCAGCGGTCGTGCGCATAGAATTGTGCGGGCGGCGATCTCCCTCCGCCTCGGCGGGTTGCGACCGCGCGCTCTGCGGGCGCTTGGCGGGCGACCATTTTATACTATTTGTACTAATTATTTAACCGCAACCGCTGGCCGCGCGATAATCAACCGCTAAGTTTGCGTGGCGGCTTCGCTACCGCAAAAATTACCCGTCTTGTGAATTTTGAAATAAAATCGCAAAAACCGCGACCACCGCGGGTACGGGTAAAATCCGGTCCGTTGGTTCTTGGTCTAACTTAAAAAACCCCTTAAATATGCATTTATAATAGTATCTGTGTGTAGATTTCTACACTCAAGATAAGATAATATTCATAAGCGACTCCTGTAGTCCGGTTCCTATAATCGTAAACCGTCAGTATAACCATTGGTATTTTTACTAAAACTAACGAAGCGTTGTTCATAGTTACACAAAATGTTTATAGTTAACAATCAGAAACAAACTACTGTAGCTAAACTTTGTACTCTTCGTACAAAAAACAACCATTCGTAAGTTAAACGAACGTTTAACGAACGAATACAGAAACGGGGCCTGTACTATATTACAACATATTTAATATCTATAGACGCTATTAGACTAGGAGGAATCGGCGCATGAGTACCGAAAACTATTTCACCTCAATTTTTTATGTGATCCTCTTCAAATTACCCTCCTATTGATATAAATACATGTTGCCAGGGCGCGACCCGGTGCGATATTGTTTAAACCGAAATTGTTTAAACAATTGCAAGGAATTGTTATTTTTCTACCGGACAACTTTTTTTTATATTCTTTATTGAAATACCAATAACATATATCTTATGACTTTTCACGATAAAGTTAATATTTTTAAAGATATGAATTTTTATAAGTTTGAAAAATCTTAAATTTGGGTACTTTCGACCCATGAAAAATAGATTAAAGAAAAACATAATGTTTAAGTAATATTTTTTTTAAATCCTCTATACAATAGTAAATAATATTGTTAATAGAGATTTAATTCTTTTTATTGTTTATATATTTTTTTAATTGTTAAAATAAAGGCTTACTTTACATCTGTTATAATGGGTTTCACAAAGTAGCGGCTGATTCAATAAAATACCTAGTTACATGCCATAGTGTTAGTCACAGACAGTCTCTACACGACCATAATATCCCCGAAGATGTAGGCACAGGCACTACCAGGACACCCACGACTAGCCAAAGCCACTAAATCCCATAATGTGATACGTGGCAAGCCTATCTCCAACCGGGCACATGTCCAATCTCGAGCGTTACAAAAAAATAACGTTTATTTTTATTAGAAAATTGAAGACCCGGAAATTATATTTTTATATATTATATTCTTAAAGTCTTCTGAATCACAACCACATAGAAGTATGCCACTAATATAATTTTTTACAATAACAAGCTTTGGTTTTACAGGCTTTCTTACAATTACACGGTTTTTTAAGATTAGTTGGGAATGGACTTTCATTTATAAATAAAGATAGCAAAGTACCATTCTCTAATGTATAACCGAAATTCAGAAAATCTTAATTTGAAGCGAAAATTCATAGCGAAATTAACAATTAAAAAAAGATATAAACAATGTTTTTTTAAAATCTCTATTAACAATATTATTAACTATTGTATAGAGGATTTAAAAAAAAATACTTAAACATTATGTTTTTCTTTAATATATTTTTCATGGATCCAAAGTACCCAAATTTAAGATTTTTCGAACTTTTAAAAATTCATATCTTTAAAAATATTAACTTTATCGTAAAAAGTCATAGGATATATTTTATTGATATTTCAATATAGAATATAAAAAAATTGTCCGGTTGAAAAATTGTTTAAACAATTTTGGTTTAAACAATATGGCACCGGGTCGCGCCATGGCAACATGCATTTATACCTATCATTAGAAGGGCAATTTGAAGAAGATCGCATAAAAAATTTGAGGTGGAATAGTTTTCGGTACTCATGCGCCGATTCCTCCTAGTCTATATGTAATTCTTATTGTCATAATTATTATTAGCAGAAGATCTGACTACTCATTTGCATCACTAAAATATTATTGATTTATGCGAAGTAAAACTGCAAAAAATGAGACGTGTTCCGGTCCGGAGGGTAAGGTAGCCGGTTTACTTTTGCTCGAGGTCTAGCATCTCGGCCTCAGGTTGGCAACTCACATTTACCACCTTTGTTGTCTCTAGGCGGCAGGAATTTCGTACCATCAGGAAATCGGTCTGCTTGTTTGCCTTCCAATGTCATAAAAAAAAATCAAACTTTATTATTACGTGAGATATTATTGTTTCTCTCCTCCTTTGTGCCTCTGTGGTCTAGCGGTCCGGGTGTTGGACTTGACTGCATGAGGTCTCGGGTTCGAATCCCGGGTCGGCCAACAAAACGAAAATTGGATAACTTGTCCAGGGATATTTATTTATTTAATTAAAACTTTTGGTCTATTTTGTCAAATCGCAAATAAAGACAAAACCGTAGACGAAGGATCAAATGAAATAAGAATTACCATTTAACAAGGGAAAAGTCAGTACCAGGCCGCTATTTGGAAGACAAAGCTAAACGTGGGAATTATTATACGTGTTCCTTCAAAACAATTTCTGCTTTCCCTTTACTACTTGAATTGAATGAAAGGTTATGAAAAGGGCAAATTGAATTATTTCTTTTCGACAGCTTTCTAGCTTTGATCTTATTTTTACACAAGTAATAGAGAGAAAACTCAATTTTTAGGATTAAATTCAACAGGTTCAGCAACACGCTTGGCTTCCAGTCCAGGGCTTTCAGTTCTCTTTTCCTTTATTAAGTTTTGACATTCGCGTTAGCATTTTGCCAATTAGTCAAGTAGAAATTTAGATCAATCATCAAACTTACCAAAATTACATCAAATTTACCAAAATCGGGATTCAATTATAATTACTTATAAGTCGTCAATAAATCATGTGTTGGGTAAAACGGCGACCTCATTACTTAAGCTCATATAGCAAGATTTGGCGACAACGAGGAAACACATTCTTCAGGTATATTTCAATTCTCTAGATGGCGCCAAAACTCAGCCTTAACAGTTACTGCTGTCGCCAAAAGATCTTCAATATTTTACCGATACTCAAAATGTACTGAGTTTTACCCTTACAAGTTCAAAATTCCTCGCCCACGTGGAAGGACGAGAGAGTATGTGTATGTGTGTTTGTGAGAGAGAGAGAGACCACGTTCGTATTGCAAAGGACTGAAATAATCTGTCAAAGTCATTTGCCAGTATAATTTTTAAGTATTCATAGGAGTTTTGGCGCCATCGAGAGAAGATGGTCGAAGTTTTTTCATAATTATTAAATTTCGTGTTGTTATTGAGTGAAATTAGTCGATTTTGGTTGCATTTTGTACAATTTTGTTTAGTGAAAGCCTGATGTGACTTACTGACGACTTATGACTTATGACTAATTATAATTATAATTGATTGAAATTGATATAAAATTTGATGCAAATTTATACTACTAAGGTGAAGGCTAAAACTTAAAGAAAGAAAAAAAAATAAGTATTTAGAGTAATAGTAAATAGGCTTCTTCTTATAACAGCAAACAAGCACACATCTCACCTGATAATAAGAGACAACCGTGGCCCACAGAGACCATAGATGTTATAGCATCTTATGACCGGTATGCCTAGGCCTGTTGTGCAAGTCTACCGACTACCTTACCACCTGGTCTGGTAATGTCCAGTTTGAGGTTATCTCTTAGCTACCTGGCAGGAAGGCAGATGGTCTATTCTACTCAAAAAACTCTGGCGGAAAAAAACGTAGGAAAAACAAAAGTTCTGTTGAGGTCAAGAGGTCAGGCTTGACTGAACTACATCATAGCTGGGCACGTGTAATATTTAAGTATCACCATAAGATACATCGGCTTGGTCGTTTGGTTTTTTGCTTGTTTCTTTGTTTTTGTTACTGGGTGTTTGTTGACAGTTTTCGTTTGAAATGCCGAAATACAACAAAATCAAGAGGAGATCTATCTTCATTTACGGTAAAAGACAGGTTCCAATCATTGCCCGCCCGCGTACTCTTCCAGCTCACAATTTTCTTTAAATTCTTATGAATATTTATTTAAAATAGAAGATTTTATTTATCTATAGCTATTAGTTGATTTCACTTACAGCCAATATTAATAACCTGTCTAAACATAAAGATTGTCCTCGTAGAGTCTTATTGCTAAGATCACATAAGATATTTTTGTTTATTTTTTTTCCCTGGACAAATCACACAAATTGAATCTAACCCCAAAGTAAGCAAATTATATGCTTGTGTTATAGGTGTTAGTCAACGATACTAATACATATAAATACTTAAATAGATACCAGAATAAATTTAATAAACACCCAGACCCGGAAATACAGATATTTAAATGTTCATTACACAAATGCCTGCCCCCGTCGGGAATCGAACCCGAGCCTCGCGGCTGGTCGATGTAGTCAGGCGTGTACGCTAGTCACTCGACCAACGAGGCGGAAAATAACAGGGTTTACCCAGCAACTATTCTAAAATAGCATGATGTTATAACTTAGATATATTATTGTTATTGGCCGTTAATCGACAGGCAAAGGCGGTTAAGCCATACAGCCTTGTCTTGTTGCGTGTCTCCTATTTTTATAGTCAGTCATGACAGAGTCCTATGCTTATTGTGTGATATTGGAATACACGTTGTGTACTAATTTCTTCATAAATATATCACGTCTTGTGCACTTTGACAGACCAAATACAAGTTTACTTAAAGCAAAATGTAATAAGTCACATTTGACAAATGTGAAACCGACAAATGTAACTCAGTTTTTGTCAAAATTAAACATAAAAATTCATTATTTTGACACTAGGAAACTAGCTATTATGTATTCTAAAACAAAACGGCTAAACAAATCTTCAATACTAACTTTTAATAATGAAATAATATTATTAAAAGACAGTGTTGGAGTTTTGGCGCCATCGAGAGAAAAGATAGTCGAAGTTTTTTCATAATTATTGAATTTCTTGTTAAGATTGAGTGAAATTAGTCAATTTTGGTGGCATTTTGTACAATTTTGTTCAGTGAAAGAGCATAAATGAAATAATTACTAAGAAATTGGCGTATCGTGTATTTCCTCGTTGCCGCTAAATCTCATTACAGAGCTTGTGTAATAAGCCACCGCTTTACCCAAGAGCCTGACCTGACATGACTTCCTGACGACTTATGACCGATGACTAATTATATCTAATTGAAAATGATATAAAATTCGATGCAAATTTCTACTTGACAAATGGCTAAATACTAACGTGAAGGCCAAAACCTAAAGTAAGAAAGAAAGACAGTGTCAAGTTTCAGTGAACTGTCAAATCTGGGTGCAGATTATGTATCTCAGTCGCCAATTTGATTTGACAGCTATTTGATGTACACTTTTCCATTTCGAGTTGGTAACTGACATACATAATCATCACCCTGATATATTAAATGGACCTCACTTTAGCCACTTAAAACGACATATTCGACTCAATAGTCAAATTAATCGTTTCTGGTAGTTACATGTTAATAAAAGTACACGAAAATTAAGAAGCATTTAAAAATCTGCGACCATTTTTTCCCTCGATACCGCCAAAACCCTAATTTTAAAATATGAAGTTCTGTCAAATCCAAATATTTTCCAAGTTTTTGCAATGTTTGTAGATCACGTATTTCATTACACAGCGGCCTGCGAATGGTGATTATGCAAATTCTGACGCCCCTTGTGCGAATCATATAAATCGTTTTATATTTCGGCACATTTATGCATAGTAAATATAGCGATCCGTCAGATTTGAAATACGGCGGCTTATTTGACGGATGAACTGTTTCCTTTGCCAAAATTTTTGGTTTACAACAAAAAAGTAAAAAGGATTGCCGTGTATCACAAAAAAGATTTTATTAATATTAATGGACTGGTTTGTTGTTGTGTTTATGTCTGAACATATGAAATACCAATATTTTTGTAAGCAAAATCCAGACTGTTTTCGTAGACATGTTATGTATTATAGATGAACTCTATTGCTTTATACCTATTAACTAGTGGACGCCCATTAGTCAAAATTCGGACATAATAAATTTTAACTATAAGTTATTCAATACAAAGTATCAAAATATAATTTTCAAATATTGTTAAGGTTTTATTGTTAATCATATTCTTGATAAGAACGCCATCTTCATTTATCAAGACCAACTACTTTGTTCCCAAATATTATGATTATAGTTTAAGCACCGTTTGTGATATTTTATCGTTATTAGTGTTTTAGTTTGTGTGTGTGTCAAATGCATAGTAGTATATGTTATGTTTTATTTTTGATTTAATGCGCTTTATAAGAATTATTGTTAATAGCAATAATTATGTGTTATAATTATGTCGGGCAACAAAAATAATAGGAAGTGTATATTTTCAATTTCCTAATTAAAATAATGTTGCCCGGGATTGGATAATACCTATGTGTCCGGTTGGCGATAGGGTTGTGAGACGTGTCTCCAGTTATTCTTGAGTGCCCTGGTAGTGCTTTTGCCTACCTCTCCGGGGATATGCGCGTGAAGATCCTTTACACAAATTGAATCTAACCCAAACCCAAAAGCCCTTGTCTTGTCTTTTAAAAAAATTGCCTCTCACCTCAGTTAAAAACTTACCCCTCAAAATCATTCGCTCCAAATCCTGCAACAATAATAATTACCTATCACTTGTGACATTAACTATATGAATAAAAGTACATCGCAATCGACCCAGCCGTTTCTAAAATAAGCTTAAACAAGTCAATTATCCAAGAATTTGTGACACAAATTATAAGCAGTAAAACTGCAAAAAGTCGACTTCAATTTCAATTTTAAAATTGAGTATCTTGCGATTTTTTTTAATAATATTTGGATTTAGTGGTGACGGGTGGTCCCATTCCTCGATAGAAAGATTTTTCCAATTTGAAATAGTTTTTAGAATCGATTCACAAACGACGAAGAAATCGACCAATATAATAATCGATTTATATTAAAAAATGCGAGTCGAACATCTGTAATTCTTTTTTAAATTCTGTTAAATATATCACAGTATTTCCAGCAGAGGCAAAACAAGGGTACCCACAGCTAGCAGAGGACACCGCAATGTGATAGATGGCAAGCGTATCACCAATCGTATCACATAACCAATCCCTCTCAACGTTTGTTTTTATTATAGTAGTAGTAGTATCTTCACGCCCATATCCCCGAAGAGGTAGGCAGAGGCACAACCAAAGCATCCACGACTAGCAGAAGACAATAAGTCCCACAATGTGATAGGTGGCAAGCCTATCGCCAACCGGGCACATTTCCAATCCCGAGCAACGTTTTTTTTTTATTTGAAAATTGGAAAAACTCAATTTTCTTTTTGTTTCCCGACCCGGGATTCGAACCAAGGACCTCAACAGTCAAGTCCAACAACTGAACCGCTGGACCACAGAGGTTTTTTTTATTAAAATTTGTAAAAAGACATTTTCTATATTTTTTGTGTCCCCACCCGGGGATAGAATCCGAGATCTTAAGAAGTCAAGTCCGACGGCGGACCGATCACAGAGGCGAAATAAACACTTTGGTTTTAATTATTCCTATTTATACCTTATATATTTTAATTTAAATTAACGACAATGGGCCTCTTCTTTTGTTTCAGTAAAAAATGAATTAATTCCGAGTTTAAATTGAGAACGTTTTAGAGTTCTTTGAAAATACAATTACCTGTATTTAAGAGAGCAGAACGTTTTCTTATAGGGCGTAATTACACTGCTTGGTAATTATTATAATTGCTTTTGTAGACATATTAAATTAACCCGTTTAAGGGCTTTTCTCTTCAGATTTAATTTTTGACCGAGGAATAAAAAAGAAGTTTTAAAACTCATAGAAATATTTTTTGACCCCAACTCAAAAGAGGCGTTATAAGTTTCACGTGTCTGTGTTTGTATGTGGCACTATAACTACAAAATGAAACGACCGATTCCGATGCGAATTTTCGTTTGAAAGCTGATGGAAGTTATTAAACATTTTTATTTATGTGGTTATTTTGTGTTTTTCTAGATTACTTAAGGACAATAAATCGGTTTGTTACTTTACAGACAGAACAATGGCTTTACGAATAATTTCGTTTTTATGTAAATTTTATTTTTAATTATTTAATTATAAATTATTTTTTATTGCAAAGTATTTTTAAAAAGTATAAGCAAAATAGGCTTGACATCATGGTCACAGGACTACGACGCACCTGTAACATCTAAGGTGTATAGGCCATGGTTATCTCTTACCATCAGAATAATCGTGTGATTATTCGCTGGCATCTTAAATAAGAAAATGGAGATCCCTTATTTTATATTTGTGTAATAAACTTACAGTTCACAGAATACATTTCCTTACAACTGCGTAGTCCTACGAGATACGAACACATGGACGAAAATATGAAATCTGGGTTCCGTTTTATTTCACCCGGTTACGTGACACTTAAGTGCCTCAGTAACTAAAAAAAAGTATCTTCACGCTCATATCCCCGAAGATGTAGGAAGAGGTAGGCAGAGGCACAACCAGGGCACCAACGACTAGCCAAAGACATTAAATCCCACAATGTGATAGGTAGCAAGCCTATCGCTAAGAAAATTGGAAAAACCCCATTTTCTTCTTGTGGCGTGACCCAGGATCCGAACCAGGTCCTCATGAAGTAACTAAAATAAGAACTAGCTGAATAAAGTTAAAGAATATTTTATAACCTCCCACACAAATAAAGTAAAACAAATAATATTCGAGACTCGTACCATGTTACAAGTCTTCCTTATTTTCGTGCTCCTCACAAGCTAATAAACTTCAATCTGTCATTAGATAAGCTTATGCTGACATAACAAGACAACTTGTTAGTGAACTTGTTTATATGATACTAGTTGTTGTCCACATCGTTGCCTGCGTAGTTAATGTTACCACAGGAGCTTTTTTTCGGGATAAAAGCCATCCTATGTGTTAATCCAAGTTACCCTCTATGTGTGTGCCAAATTTCTTGAAAATTGATTTAGCAGCTTTTGCGTGAAGGAGTAACAAACAAACAGACAAATTTTCGCATTTATAATATTATTAGGATATGATAGGATGTTTTTTAGCTCCTTTCGTTGGATTCGTTTTCTGTTATTCGACTATGGAACCCTATAAATGTAAGCGCAAAAAAACCGACTTCGATTAAATATTACGTCTTCTAAAATAACAAAAAAATATTTTTCTGAGATTCTATCATCAGATTCAGACTTTGTGGCAATGAGACTAGCCCGAAAGTACTTTCTTCAAATACACAAATAATTTTAATATTTTTTTCACACCCATTTAAAAAAAAGGGTTTGAACCTGAAATTTTACTTATTATATTTTTTTAGAAATTTTTGTAACGTACTCGTACAACTAAATAAACGAATTTCTAAAAACAACAATTAAATAAAAAATATCTAGGGGAAATAATTCTAAGTCTGTAAATATTAAATGTGTTTATAACACAAATATAGAACTCTTATACGAAAAGAACACACATGCTATATAAATAACACTTATATAAGTAGGTAGGTATTGGTTTGAGAAAAAAACCTAAGGCTGTGTTATAAAAACATAAAATAAACACATGTTATATGTGCCTATAAAACAAATATCGAACTCTTATACGAAAAGAGCACACATATTTCATAACCAACAACCACATCAATTTCTGAAAATAAGACAAACAAGCATTTATAAAACAAAATTACTAATAAAATTTTAACATGAGCACTTCCCCTTAACATTATTTACCGAATTATGTATAACTCCACTTAATATCCCTTTTACAATATAGCAACATTATGTTGATGACACATAAGAAGCATTCTTAAATAAAGTGTGAAAGGTTTTGCTACGTGCTCGATATAAGGGAAAATGAAGATATTTTCTGAAAATTTTCGAGAGAAATTGTCTTTCTTAAAACCGTATCTACCGTATGGAACGTGTAATACTTGGGATGATTTGAACCCCAAACTGTATCATGCGTTACACATTTATTGGCTGAAATTTTATGGGCTTTGGTATTATAATTTTGACGTTAAGGATTTCAGATTCTGGATTCGTTTGACTTATTCGTTAATTGTACTTTGGCTCGTGTGTATTTTGCCTGGTTTTGGAGAGGTAATATATTTGATGAGACGGAGAGAAAACATTGGGGATATTGCTGAGGGGTAAATAATTTTGATTTTTTATGACAGACATAAAAATTTATTGGTAATTTGTTTTTTATTTTAATAAATACTGAAAATTATTGACTGTATCTTAAGTTAACTAATTTTAATACATTTATAGATTTAGAAGCGAGAAAAAAATAAATTCTGTCGTCGTCATCGAGAATTGCTAACAAATAATTATGCAACTGTGTGTTTGCGAAATGTTGATAAAAATTCTATTTATTCAACATCATACTAGTAATTTTGAGTTATACCTACCTATTAGTGCATACATTTTTGTTAATGTTGATGACCTTCATCCTTAAAATAAAAACCACCAGTTACATCAGGATAAAATTTATTTAACAAAAAAAATAGAACAGAATTGTGACCTACCAGTTTAATAAAAAAAAATCTTAAGACAAGCTACACATTGAATCTAACCCCAAAGTAAGCAAATTATATGCTTTTGTTATGGGTGTTAGTCAACGTTTCTAATAAATAGAAATACTTAAATAAATACCAGAATAAATTTAATAAGCACCCAGACCCGGAAATATACACATGTTCATCACACAAATGCCAGCCCCCGTCGGGAATAGAATCCGAGCCTCACGATTAGTCAGTGTAATTAGGCGTGTACGTTAGCACACACACGGGGTCTTATCAATAGGATTTAATCTGAAGCTCACTAATATAAATAAAAAAATTAAAAGCTATTGAGAAATAAGATATTATGATCTAATACAAATTCACTTAAAAATAACGTATTGCTTAAGGCAGTAAGTATCTTCACGCCCATATCCCCGAAGTGGTAGGCAGAGGCACATATCCCCGAGAATTAAAGACTTTTGTTATGGGTGTGAGCCAACGATACTAATACATGGAACCAGAATAAATTTAATAAACACCCAGACCCGGTAAATTCAGACATCTAAATATTCACCTCACAAATGCCTGCCTCCGTCGGGAATCCAACCCCAACCTCGCGGTTTCTCGATGTAGTTAAGCGTGTACGCTAGCAACTTGACCTACGAGGCGGTTTAAAAACTGATTAGGAAAATCGATTTGTAAACTGAATTTGGTTATGTTTTCAATATCTAGAATACAAAACTTATGACTGGAAAGGTACATTCCTTTGAAATCGGATTATTAAATTATAGTCCTATTTACATGTTGACTATTACCCCTCCCCTACTTGAGTTCCTTTCGTACGCTCGATAAAAAGTATTTATTTTATATCCTCCCTCGGAGCATAAAGCATCTAAATCTTAAAGTAAAATTTTGTTAAAATCCGTTAAGTATTTTTACGTTAATTGCGGTTAATAAACAGATAGATAAAAATGCTAAAATTATTTTCAATGTACAAAATTAACTCTTTTGCAATTTTATTGTAAGTAAAGATAGATCGCTTCATTTTATGAAACTTTATGTTGCAGATTGTACTTGTTTCTGAGTGAAATGTACACGTACTTTAAACTGGCGGTATTCTGGTTGAACAACGAGAAAATTTTAAATCTTTTAAAGTTTCTACACTGCGAAGAATTCAAGCCGTATGAGCAGGAGCACAGAATTATTTTGAAAAAAAGTATCAAAGTTGCGCGGTTCATCATGACCTACTATTGCTTTATATGTGTCTGTGCTGTTTCGGGTTAGTTTGACAAAGATTTTCCTCAAAATGACGTAGACTAGTTATAAGCATAATTATTTTTTTGATACGATTCCCAAACGCTAACAAACAAGGAAAACCATTTTGGGAGAGTGTTTGAATACAATAGAATAAATGCTATAGGTCTTTGGAATTCTAATCTGATATGTGTCAAGAACGTCATAAACTTTGGATAGATAGACTGGGTTGAGCAATTTTTTTTAAATAGCATTTGTTAATAATTGGCTCGAGCAATGTTTTCATTAATTCATAATTTTTAATAATTGGCTCGAGCAATTTCTTCATAAAATCATATTTAGTCATGCCTTTTTAATTTGTTCAGAGTGGATATCTTGATAATCCCTTCCCAGATTGGGAAATAAACGATTGTTTTGTAAAAATGATCTCTAAAAGTTATAGAGCAATTTACCCAGAGTACCTACGCTCACTTTTTCCTGATACCATAATGCTAATACTCATTATTGTCGTCGCCATATTGGCCTTGTATAAGTGGCCTATTTAATTCGTCTTGTTCGCTATTTTACAACACAAAAATACGTTACTTATAAAATTTATTAAAATTCAGTTTCCACAAGACCTGAAAGGGGATGACATTTAATATGAAAAGCTAACTCTAACCTGACAACCTCGCTGGTAAATTGTTAGTAGAACATAAATAGAATGTTATACAAAATTATTCATTAATTAATATTGTTTTTCATTAGCTGTCAAAATGGTTTTGAGGTTTCGCATTCTATAATAAAATCCAATAAGGCCAATTGTAAGGTGTCTATAAATTAATATTAATGAGTATTTTTATTTTAAAGGGAACACTAAAATAAATGAATATTCCTGGTTTGATTACACAAATCTACTCTAACCCCAAAGAACGCAAATCATAAGCTTGATTTCTGGGTACCATTCAACGATTGAATACATTAAATCATATAATCATATTAATTTAAAGTAATAATCTATCTTCCGTCTGCATTTATGATCTCACATGCCATGTCTACGTCAAATAATACAAGTCCCGGATTTTAGTGAACAGCAGCTTAGATTTAATACCCTTACAAAGCACGATACAAACTTCAACAGTTACCCCAAACAAAGCCAGTAAAATGTACGTTTGATTCTAGTTGGACTCGTAATACCACTTACCGAGGACTTTGATATACTACCAACTAACGTGGAATACCCGTATTTTGACGTTTACAAACAACCAACTTATGGCATATTGTATTTGCATCATGTAAGTAATATTTGCATTTAACTATTACTAATGTAGGCTTACTGATTTCGCTTAATATAAGCCTTAAAAGTATCTTTACGCCCATATCCACGTAGAGCTAGGCAGGTAGGCAGAGGCAAATCCTACAATGTGATAGGTGGCAAACCGTTTGCCAACCGAGCACATATCCAATCATAGGGAACGTTATTTTTATCAGGATACTGAAAGTACACATTTTCTATTTTTCTTTTGTTGCCTAACCTGGGTATCCAACCCAGGACCTTAAGAACTCAAGCTCTACGATAGACTGTTAGACCACAGAGGCGATTATAAGCCTAATGTAACCTAAGGATAACGTAGCTTAAATGTATATTAAATTATAAAAAATGATACCACTAGACTAACATTGTATTAAACTAGCCTGACCCCGTTGTGTTGTAATTTTAATATTAAAAAGACAAATAAGATCGGTGTTTTTCAAGAAACAATACTTATATTTTTAGTGAAAACAAATCAAAATTCATTCATTTAGCAGGCACTCAGAACTGTGTATCTATAGGTTATAACTACTCGCGTAAACAACAAAGAAATTCATTAAAAATTTCGCCACAGGATTTGAATGAATGAATGAACTCTTTATTGTGCACAATTAAACTTATTACAAAATGGTACAATTAAGTATTAACAAGAGCATGTTATTATAGTTTATAGTACACAAAAGGCGGTCTTATCGCCAAACAAAGCGATCTCTACCAGATAACCTTTTTGTCTAAGGAGATTATATAAACAAAGGACATACAAAAAAAACTGTAATATAATATTAAAATATTAATAATAACAGTAAGGAGAAAAACAAAAATAAAAATGGTATAAATTTTAAACTAATATAAACAAGATACACCATTTCAAATTAAGACGTAACAATATTATATAATTTAAATGGAAGTAAATACCACATCAATCATCACAAGCACAACTTTAGCTTTTCAAATAATGTACTTTTACTAAAGTTTTAAAAGTAGTCAACGTTTGTGCGAGTCTTATATTAGTTGGCAAACTATTCCATAACTTAACAGCCTTCACAGAAAAAAAGAGCGCCCATAGAAATTTGTGTTATGTTGAGGAATACGCAAATACAGATTTTGAGCTGAAAAAAAAATCCTCAGAAGCTCAAATGGTTAGAGCGTTTATTGGCTTGAGACGAAATCCAAACCTGCCTGGGGCGAAACTATTTCTTTAAAATTTGTAGAAATCCAAATTCAAGCAGTGGCTTTTTTAATCCCAATTTATTTCGAAATATCTAAAGACAAAGGGTCAGTTCTTTAACAGTTTTGAAATACATAAATATTCCTGTACAACACAAATTGAATCTAACCCCAAAAGTAAGCAAGTTATATGCTTTTGTTAGTCAACGATTTTAATACATAGATAGATAGATACATACTCAAACAGATGCCATAACAAATTTAATAAACACCCAGACCTGGAAATGCAGACGTCTAAATGTTCATCACACAAATGCCTGCCCCCGTCGTCTATATATAACATGTCTGTACATTTTACTTTTTGTGCTTTTACTCTACTCTAGTCTTAATTATATGTTCTAATCTTTCTTGGAATTCCCATGTCAATAAATTAAGCCGAAAACACTTCGTTTCTCACTCTCTCAAACTTCTTCAAAGTTTTTTAAAATTTATAGTACAATTAGGAAATACTACATTCAACAAAGAAAAGGATTTCGTTAACATCACAAGCCAAAAATTTACATACTACAATACAAAACATGTGTACACTAGTAGCGGGCATTAGTCAGAAAAAAATACACAACAAAATACTAGGTGGTATTAGGTGGTAGAGTTTCACAGCGACTCGCTCAGATTGGTACCACCGCCTTACCTATTCCTGCTACCATAACGTTCAATGCTTGCCGTTGACGTGTTCCGGTTCGGAGGGTAAGATAACCGTTAAACTTTTGCTCGAGGCCTAACACCCCGGCTTCAGGTTGACAATGCACCATTACCATCTTTGGTGTCTCTAGGCGGCGTGAATTTCTCACTATCAGGAAATCCGTCTGCTTCTTTGGCTTCCATTATCATATAAAAATATAATATCAAAAACTTTCAACATTGACCACATAGGCTTATAATAAAATCGAGACGTACTATCCTACAACATTTTGTACTAGACATTCTGGTTCAGTTTCACTTTAACTGACGGGACTAAGTCGAGACACGACACTACAAAGATAAACAATAAATCGTGCAGGCCTAGGAAGCGCTACAGTTAGCTCACATTTTGATATTAACAAAGAGATATACCAAACTCTACGAAAACTAACTTGGACACAAGTAGAAATTTTGTTACATAATAATTTAAATGCAGAAAAAGTGCAAAATCCGACTTCAATTGCAATTATTAAAAAATAAGTATCTTCACGCCCATATCCCCGGAAGAGGCAGGCAGAGGTCTCAACCAGGGAATCCACGACTAGCCGAAGACACTAAATCCCACAACGTGATAGGTGGCAAGCCTGTCGCCAACCGGGCACATATTTAATCCCAAGCAACTTTTTTTCATTACAAAATTGGAAAACCCCAATTTTCTGTTTGTTGCCCGACCCGAGATTCAAACCCGGGACTTCAGGTAGTCAAGTCCAATAAATGAACCGCTAGACCGCTATACCATTTATTACTTCGTCTAAGTCTAATTTTCCTGCGATTTCCACAAAAAAAATTGGAGTCTAACGTGTAACCTACTTCATTTTTTGAAGTTGATTAAAAGTTGAAAGGATTAGTTTAGATGACATTAATATTTAATTTATTTAATTGCGAAATATCACCTTGACATTTTGGTACTCGTGCATACGTGTCCAGGTAAATAAGTTGTATTACCTTCATTCACTACATTGACAAATTTGGTAATTTCCATGTAGGTATACAATATAAATTAAGTATGTCGAAAAAGAGCTTACTCATATGTAAGACTCCTAGGGCCCTACCATAATCGCTTAAAATAATATTATTTCAATTATTTTTTTTGAGTTTTTTGTCTTTAGCTGACGAAATCGAGATGGTCAACATTACGGATAGGTTTTGTCTGGGATTATTTAAAAAAACTAGTGGTCGCCCATTGGTCGAAATTCGACCATAATAAATTTTAATGTCTTGTTGATAAGAACGCCATCTTCATTTCTCAAGACCAACTACTTTTTTTCCAAACTGTATCAATAGTTAGTGTGCCATCTGTGATCTTTTATCGTTATCATAAATATATTTGTTTATGTGTGTTAAATGCGTGGTAGTACGTGTCATGTTTTATTTTTTGAATTAATGCAATTCATAAACATTATCATTAAAAAATATCTGCACTTCTCCTACACATAAACTACAAGTGTGACAAATTTCATACTCTTCCGTCAGCGCAATTTTCGTAAAAAGGGGTCCAAAGTTTTTGCTTCATGTATTAATATTATGTTAATTTAGAACTTATAAAAAAAATAGATCAGTGAAGATTAAGGATGCTTTAAAGGCATGCCATGCATATTTTTGTTGGTATAAATGCCAATGCAAAAGCATTAAGGGTTTCGCTGGATTAGGAAGGTTGAAAATATAAAGTAGAGCCTCTGAAATCCTTGATGCTTAAGGGATTAGTTTGTAAATGGTTATACGCAAAACTGTGTGCTTCGTCTGACCAGTAGGCCGAGTGTAATGGCAATGTCAAAATTCATAAAACGTAACTTTCGCGTTAGTGAGTAAACTCGTAACATGTAGTTACACGTTTTAAGTGCGAGTGTAATGCCATTGGAAAACCGTGTCACTTGTCACTGAGTTACGAGTTTACTCACTAATGTCTGCGTTTATAATACGAACAAATCATATGTTGATAACAACATATGTCATTGTTTAAGGTGCCGGGCATACTTTCTAACGTCGTCGTATTACTTTGCGAATTGTCTTTCTCTTTTACTCCTGCAAGATAAAAAGAGATAAAACGAAAACAATGTCAATACATTTTTTCTTTTTCTTTCTTTAGATTTTGGTATTCACGTTAGTATTTTGCCATCAGTCAAGTAGAAATTTGCATCAAATTTACCAAAATCGGGGTTCAATTATAATTAATCACAAGTCATAAAGGTACATAAAGTGTACCTACAAGTACAAATCCCGTCCATACACCGTCAAGTCAGGTGTCATCTAGAATGCGAGGTTCTCTTAGGAGAATAGTTACACCTAGAAGATTATCTCCCCGGCCCAGAACATCTGGCCACATCTGACCCCAAGAAGGCGCGTGCGATCTGGAACTTCCTTATACGTAGATCAAACGGCGAGGGTATTTCTTAATTCGGATATGGAGTGGAGAAATTTCCAAATCGAGAAGTTCCAGGCCGAACAAAGGCAAAAACAAAATGAGGTACGTATTGGAAAGTTAGAACTAGCGTCGCAATCGCGTTGGCAAGAGTTGACGAGTAGAGCGCTGGATATATTAGGCAAAATAGCCAATAAGATTTAATTTATTTTTACGACGACACTTTTTTTATGATATTGGAAGGCAAACAAGCAGACGGATATCCTGGTGTAAGAAATTCACGCCGCCTAGAGACACCAAAGGGGGTAATAATGCGTTGCCAACCTGAGGCCGGGATGTTAGGCTTCGAGCAAAATTAAGTAATCCGTCTACCGTAACCTCCAAACCGGAACACGTCAACGGCAAGCATTAACGTTATGGCGCAGGAATCTTATGTAGTACTAATCCGGGCAAGTCGCTGCGAAACTCTACCACCTAGTAGGATGTCACGGTGTTAGTGAAAGTAAGCCTATGCTCCCTTTTACGAGCGACCTGGCAGGAGGGCAGATGACCTATTCTGCAAAGGAGCCCGGAACAACAAGAAGGAGACACAACGGCACGAATAGCTAAGGCGGAAGAGTTCCGTCAAGTTGCACAGCATAGTACTCATCAGTGGATGCCTTGACCCAACAGTGGTAGTTTACGGTAGACAGGGTTAAATTTATCATAGTTTTTAAATATTTTGGTAATAAATAATTAAACTAGTTATAAATTATATTAAAAAAAAATATAAATTAAAAGTTAAAGCATAGGTATGTGCATGCGCCAGGCATCTCGTAAAGGGCGAGCACAGGCTTGCCGTCACTAACACCGTGACATCTAACTAGGTGGTAGAGTTGCTAACCGACTCACCCGGATTGGTACCACCGTCTTACCTATTCCTGCCGCCATAACGTCAGGACGTGTTTCGGTTCGGAGGGTAAGGTAGCCGGTAAACTTACTTTTGCTCGAGGGCTAACATCCCGGCCACTGGTTGGCAGCGCACTATTACAGCCTTTGGTGTCTCTAGGCGGCGGGAATTTCTTACCATCAGGAAATCCGTCTGCTTGTTTGCCTTCCAATGTCATAAAAAATACATAAAAATCTATATTTTTATGTAAACTGAAAGCGAACAACTTCACGGTTCTCCTGATAGTAAAAAATAAATTTGGCCTGGATTTTAGACATAACATGTAAGTCTCTGGAATAGAACATGACTTAAGTCAGTATGATACATGATATGATACAGGTAAAAATAAGCAATACGGAAAAAAATGATTTATAAATTTATTTTAGTTACAAATTATTTTTAAACTGAACATATAATACATATTAAAGCAGTTTGTGTTACAATTTGTTTTTATTTTTATTTGTTTGGTCCCCCTTAATCCTGTGATAATACAATAAATTAAGTTACATTAAATATGTATGTTTTGAATATGTTAACCTATTGGTTTTATTAATTTAATCTTTTAAATCTATTTGTATATACTGAGGTAAACATGCAGTCATTGGACAGTTAACTTCATACCCCAACAACTAAGGACAGTAAGTGTGGGACGTATGTCCTAAAAAAATCCCGTACCTATCTTCTTAAATAAACATCATAATCATCATTCTCCTAGCGATTAATATCAGAATCTTAGTGTAAATACTGATGCTAGAGTTTAACTTTGCTATATGAAATACCAGTCGATAAAATTGCATATATTTACATAAATATTCACAGTAAATAATAAACTGTAGTCACTTAAAAGAAACCCATACACACACTAGTTATGTAAACAAAAATAGCAATCAATTAAAAAAATATTTATAGTGTAATGCTGTATCTTTATGGAGGCATTGCATTGATTTTTCAATCTACCAAAAGTATTTTCAATGACTACTCTTGTAGACATCTGTTTGTGATTTTAAATTGCTTGTGATGTGCCAGGAGATGAATCAGCATAAGGTGTCATTAGCCATGGCCTCCGTGTGTAACCAGTCACCTGAAATATAAAACATTTTTATTCAATATAACAATAACTAATATGGTTTTGGTTCAAACAAACAGGAGCTGTCCTTTATGGCTAATAATTATTTAAGTGAATGGACAATATACAATATATTTTAATTTGTTCACCTACTTGTTGGGCTAATGTTTTGGTCAACAATGCAATCATGTGGATGTAAAAGAATCATACATGCACAAGACATTAAGATGATTTAGGTAGTAGTCCTGCCCGTACAAAGTAGACAAAAAAGAGCTAAAATTATTGAAGATGTACCAGTATAGTTAACCAGATACCATACTTTAATTTAAAACTAGCAGTTTCACGCAGCTTCACCTGTTTAACTTGGCTTTTACTGCACTGATTTTGATTAAACAAAACCTATGTCACACAGGGATAATGTAGCATTCTAGGGGTGAAATAATTTTTGATATAGGTCCAGTAGTTTCGAACCCTATTCATTTCAAATATTCGTTATAATATTAGTATAGATAACAAACCATTTTGTAATTAGTAAGTGTGGTCAAAAGTTGGCCTTAAAAACTTCTAGTAGTGTTATAAGTTATGGATGTTGAGAAAGTTATACAAATATCTGTATAAAGTGTATTCTCTAATCAAAAGTTTGCCTTAAAAACTTCTAGTAGTGTTATGAGGTTTGGGTGTTGAGAAAGTTATGCAAATATCTGTATAAACTATAAGTGTATCTTTCTATATGTAAGTTGTAACAATATGTTTTAAATATATAATATAATCACACTAATAAGTTTTTACCTAAAAGCCAAACAAAAGAATCATTATTGGCTCCTCCGAAACATGAATTTACATTTGTGGTTTTGTAATCACTGCCACATACCTAAAATTGAAAGGATAATCAATACATAACATATTTTTATTTTTCAAAGCAATAGACGGCAAACAAATAAGTGGTTCCCATGATAGTAAAAGACAGCCACAGCCTATAGACAATATAAATGTTGTAGGTGCATGCTAATACAGTGTGTGGCTAAGTTCTCAAGTCTACCGGCTACCATATCCTCCAAACTAAAACATGACAGTCATTGTGGCATCAGGCATAAATGAGATGGTGGATCCCTCCCCTGACAAGTTGCTACACAGCACTCTATCACCAGTAGCTTTGTGGGTAAAGAACCAACACAGGAAATACCAAATTAATTCAGTTAAAATACAGGCATTTGTACATTTAAAGAATGATTTTGTTTTCTGCAGACAACACATCCAAAAACTCTAATCTAATATCTAAAACATACATTTACAGTTACATTTTAATATAACAGAAATCAGAAACCTTATTTGCCTTTTGTTATCACTTACTATTGACTAATTCGCTGTCTAGCTGATTGTGTTGATGGAAAAACAATGTATTTTACTAGAACATATGGGTGTGTAAGAGCTTAAGTCACTTCTTGTATATAGACAATGCACATGTTTTGCGAGCAATGTGTGGCTACACCGACAGGTCTTTGGTATAAACTCGAAGCGTAAAAAAATAGAGCAGAGAGTACCTAAAAAAATGTTACTTAGAAGTAAATTGTTAGAACCGTACTTACCATACATTAATTTAAGTCACTAAAAATAAACAAAATTGCTGATATTTATAACTTACATTTTATTTATGACTTGTCGAGAAGATTTTAAAGAAGTTAACCGGTGCAACTCTTGGCAGAGAAAATGAAAAGCTTCTTTAGACAAACGATATCATTTTTGAAACTCTGTCTCGGACAGACCCTCTACAAGGTCGAAGGAGACTCGGATGCTTTTTCTTAGAGCCCGGAGGCTTCACCGCTCATCTTTTTTATAACTGCCCGGAGGCTCAACCGCTCATCTTTTTTATAACTTTACTCTTTGCCGCTCATCTTGAGCTTCAGTAGCTTCCAAGTAAACAAATAGCGAGCAGACAGCACTTTATATTTCTAAATCACTTAAAAGACAATAATTATTCACTAAATGTTACTTATTTGGTATACTTAAAAAATTGGAATTCAAGTTTTCACTTCTCACTTGGTTCTCACTGACAAAACATCAACCGAATGAACTTGACAGTAATAAACTACCGCGTTGGCGTATTCGACTCATTTAAACGCACGTTTCTACGTGAAACTGTCAAAACACTCGCACAATAGACGAAATACGTCATTAACGCCGTCACTTCTCACCGAGTTTTGCGTTTTTGGCCAAAACACTAGCAATAAAGTTTGCTATAGTGACCACTAGAGGCGCTGTTCAAAACCCTATACAAATTTGAATTAAAAACGTAAACGCGATGGTAAGTGAAAACTACATGTGGCCAATACACTCAGGGCTCGGGAGTGCTATTTTAAATCACCACTGCATGGTTTCCAGGTGGTCAAAATACAATATCCAATACAACACAGTACAATACAATAATTCAATTTTGTGTACCAAATACAAATAAATAAATATTACTGGGCAAGTTGAACAAATTGAATGTAACCCCAAAGTAAGCAAATTATATGCTTGTGTTATGGGTGTTAGTCAACGATTCTAATACATAGAAATACTTAAATAGATACCAGAATAGGGGTTGTTACAAATTTGACGTGTGTGCGTGTGTGAGGGTATGCATGTATCTGTAGTGTGTGCATGTCTGTGGTATCCTAACTTTAGAATAGATGAACCTATTTAAATTTCGATACAGATTTTTTATTAGAAACCAGACAAGATCGTGGTGGCTCTTATCGACATTTGTAGGTTTTGTCAGAGGTTTGTTGAATTAGTTTTATTTTAGTGTTATCCGTCTTTTTATTAACCACTAAATCACAGCGCACTTTAATTTCTATGATTAGTTCTAAGATCGAATCTCGATTTTGAAATTGGAATCAGATCATATATGTATTTCTATGTAGTATTTAACACACTACGATTGGACATAAGAATTAAAAGAAAAACATACAGTTAAAATAAGTTGGTTGGTGCTTTTAGAAGAATTAACACCAGTAACCGCCTTACCACAAAAAAAATTGAGATTTTGTTTAAGTAAACACTGTCTAAAATTGACATTCAACCAATAGCATCCTACATGTAGATGACGTGAAGCACTTTATTATTTGAGAATTAAATTTTATACAGTGTTTAGTAAAACATGTGTTGAAAAAGTGTTTGTTTTTTTGTTTCCCCGTGTTCCTTTGCAGAATAGACCATCTGCCTTTCTTGCCAGGCAGCTCGTAAAAGGCGAGCATAGGCTTATCATCACTAACACCGTGACATCTGACTAGGTGGTAGAGTTTCGCAGCGACTCGCCCGGGTTGGTTCCACTGCCTTACCTATTCCTGTCGCCATAACGTCATGACGTGTTCCGGTTCGGTGGGTAAGGTAGCCGGTAAACTTACTTTTGCTAGAGGCCTAACATCCTGACCTCAGGTTGGCAACGCACCATTACCATCTTTAGTGTTTCTAGGCAGCGTGAATTTCTTACCATCAGGAAATCCGTCTGCTTGTTTGCATTCCTATAACATAAAAAAAATAGTAAGACAGTCAGAGTTTGATCAGATATGATAGAAATTGCTACCCATCTTTGCTATTCACAGCATTATATATTTGTACGATTGTAAAGAGATGATACGCGTCGTTGTGTTAATGTCACCATAAAATTAGAAACATCGTTATTTTCTGATTCATATCACAATATTTTAAATTATCGAAAAAATGTACAGAGCTATTTTGCTTTTAAGGTACATCTTATTTATACTCTTCTTCGTACTTGGTTAAAATCTATTTTATGCATACTTTCTAAGTCCTAAGATTACCTACCTACATACCTACCTATTATTTTTCATTTTTTTATGAATTATCTTTGACAAACTTTAAAATTATAAAAAAATATGTGTGTACTTATGTACACGCGTTAGAAGTTATACCTACTTCTTCGGCGTAATAAGATAAAAATCTTTTTAAAAATTTTATCTTTTGCCTTATTTTACATTTGTACACAAAATGACACTAACTATAGAAATAAAGAAATATTGTGAATACAGTTGTCAGTTCTCACGCAAACATACGTAGATGTCCTTACTTTTACTTTATTGGTACATTTTTTTGAAAAACTAAAATGTTATCTATAGCTAACTTCATCATGTCGGTTTTTCGTGACGGTGTGCGTGCGCATCGTAAAAATTTACCCTCATCATTTTTTCCTAACGCGCCAAAAGAAGTATAACTTCAAAAATTATAAAGCTCACATACAATTTGTCTAGTGTTGGTTATCTTTAAAACCTTTATGTAATGAAGCTAAGAACCATTTCTATCACATTAGCTTTCAAACAAAAAAATCCGCTTCAAAAGCAGAAATATAAATATACACGCATACGTGCAGACAAAGGGAGGGACAGAGGGGGGCATTAATTTATAACGTTCCTCTATTTCCTACGCTGGCTAACAATAGTGCTACAACATAAAGTTAGAAAACAAACAAAGGAGTTGAATAAAGTTATTTATTTATCACTTAAATTTTACCACTCTGATTATTTATTGAAGTAATTTTACTCAGATGTAAATTTATATAATACTATTTATATAATACGCAATATAACTTATCACTTTAACTTCAAAGGGCAAAAATATAGTTTTTGAAGTGGAAACTTCTTTAGCGTCGCGTCAGGACACGTGACCTGATCGAAAATTCGTAAGACAGATGGAGAGTAAACAGCCGGCGTGGCAGGAGAGGAAGTATCCCCCTCTCTTTCTACGTCGCAGCGAAAATATATGTCTGCTGTTTCGTTTAGACGGCGCAGAGCGCTTGCGCGAATGTTCGTGTTGTGATGTTTGTGTACGATAGCGCAAATATACCATATAAATGATAGCACTTTCATACTGATAATTAAAGCAATTCTTGCAAAATTATTCCCTAACATTCCAAAATATCAAAAACGTTAATATTCAAGTTTTCACTTCTGCCGGCACTCCCGGAGTGCAACCAGTCGTTTTTTTTGTGTTTACATGCTAACGACTAAGTCCTTTGATGACGGGAACACGCGGCACTTGAAAGACCAATCAGTGGGCTATATTCAATGAGATTTTGCTTAATGAAAGTTTTATTTAATGAAAGTTTGCCATTAAAGGGATAGCCACAGACAAATTGTTAGCTATAGAAAAACAATACGTTGAATTGTAAATGGTTTTTGTACAGTTCATAGTTTTATAATAGCCAACAGTCCGCGAAATAAATAACAAACAGTGTTTGTAATTTTACTGTACATTTTTATGGCCATACTCAGAGACGTCAGTTGATATTTCATAAATAATTAATATTTTTATCTGCAATTAAATTTCAATTTTGAATAGCAAAATGTCAACTTATTAACTGATTAAAAAACGATTAATGTCTCTGAGTCATCCGTTAGAGTTTTAGTGCAATCTCAACTTAATAAATATATACTCATACTGGTTTATTTTAGCTCTACTACAAACCTGCGACATGTATAATAGACGGTGCCATGGATACGATGTTAGCAGCGTTTGTCGCTTCAGCAAGTAAGTTTCAGTATTTTTATTTTCCTATTTCTTATTACTTTAGAATAAGCTAGTAACCTGCCACGGCTTCTATTTCCAGTCTTGAAAGTAGTGTGTGTGTGTGCGCGCGCTTGCATGCGTGAGTGTGTAGGTGCATATTGTTAATATGCTAAATTTCAGAAGTTTATAAACTTTCTAGCTGAAATACGAGAGTGGCAAGCGTTGATGCTTAAGCAGCAAAAATAGGCTGCTACTTTTTTTTTACTTCTTACTTATAATCTTTATAACTAAGAAGTAGTATTATATTTTATATTATTACCAGTGACATTTTCTAGTCAAAAGGATAACTTGTAGCATCCTGGCCTTAGGATAGTAACGCATCGATAACATCATTGACGTCAATAGCCTACAGTAGTTACTTAAAGCCGTGCAGGTACCTTATGGCACAAAAATCTTAATCACCTAACCTACCACCTGCCCTGGTAGAATAATTTGAAATGGGGTCATCACATTCTGAAGAGTGAAAAACAAAAAGTAATATCGCATTATAAGTATGTACAATTCTTAACTTTTATGTACTAAAGTATGGATTTATTATTCATGTAGGTATTTCATTTTCTCTGTCTGATGGTAAAAATTAGCAGTAAGAACTTACGGCGACTTTTTTACCCGCGGCCGCGGCGATAGCGGAATTTTAAGAGACAGAAATCGCGTGTCGCGGTTCTGTGGTTTTATTTCAAAACTAACGAGACAGGTAATTTTTGCGGTCCCGCGTTTGAAATTATCGCCCCCCAAACTTGGCGTTTGATGATCGCGCGACCGGCGGTTGCAATTAAATAATCAGTACAAATAATACAAAATGGTCACCCGCCAAGCGATCGCAGAGAGCGCGGTTGCAACCCGCCGAGGCGGCGCGGGAGATCGCCACCCGCACGATTCTACGGGCGGACAAACGCTACCGCGGGAACCGCAAAGCCGCGACCACGGGTGCTCGCGCTGGTTAAAATCGCGCTCATACATCGTAAACGGTTTTAATAAGCATTTCCTAGAATCAATAGCTTATAATAATTTCCACATAGATGTTTTTTTTAATTCGCAAAGAGAATTCAAAATGTAAATTGATTTCCAATCACACTTTAAAAGCTTTTCTTTGTTCTAAGCATCAAATCATACAAAAGGCGTTTGACAAGTAACATGCAAGTAGTGTTGTATTGCAATCGACTGCTATTCGGTGCTAAACAATGAGTGAACACTTGCGGTACGTTCCTATTGTACAAGTACAAACGCGGCCATTTTGAACTCCTGTGTCGATAGACCTGGTAATTGTTTGCCCGAATTCGAATCGGCCTTTCCGAGAAAACCAAATATTGGTAAATATACGAGCAAAATGTCATTGTATTTTTTTATGATATTGGAAGGCAAAGAAGCAGACAGATTTCCAGATGGTAAAAAATTCCCGCTGCCTAGAGACACCAAAGGTGGTAATGGTGCGTTGCCAACTTGAGGCCGGCCTACATGTTAGGCCTCGAGCAAAAGTAAGTTTACCGGCTACCTTACCCTCCGAACTGGAACACGTCATGCCGTTTTGGCGGCAGGAATAGTTAAGGCGGTGGTACCAATCCGGGTGAGTCGCTGCGAAACTCTACCACCTAGTCAGACGTCACGATGTTAGTGACGGTAAGCCTATGCTCGCCTTTTACGAGCAGTTGGTATGAAGGCAGATGGTCTATTCTGCAAAGAAGCCCGGACCAATACGAGGAAAAAAATTAGATAATATGTAGATGACTGTATAGATTTTAAACGACGTGAAAAAATATTCGAATTCGAATCTTGTATGTATGTACGTTTGATTGTTTTTATGTTTGTACGGTCACAATTTGCTCAAAAGCACTTTTATACCTTTGAATTGCGATTTCAGATTTTAACTACACCGTGTAAATGACAGCGTAACGAAAAATGCAACCATGGATTTTGTACGTGAACATATTATGTAGTCGGAGTTTTGTGTCGGAAATTTCATGAATTTTCCAAAAAAAATGAATTAAATATCTAATAAATAACACATTTTTAATAAAAACAGCAAAACAGCGTATTAGGTCGGCATTTACAGGTCGCAACGCCCGGCTTAATGCATACACTTTGTTCGCGGGCTAAAAAACTGTTAAATATTTAACTACTTGTTTCCGACAAAAACTGTAAAAGGAATTTCGAAATCTGATATGTGTGTGTTGTCGACTCTGTGGTCGAGCGGTCCGGGTGTTGGACTTGACTGTATGAGGTCTCGGGTTCGAATCCCGAGTCGGCCAACAAAAAGAAAATTGGGTTTTTCCAATTTTCTAATAAAAAAAAGCTGGTCGGGATTGGAAACGTGTTCGGTTGGCGTTAGGCTTGCCACCTATACCATTATGGGACTTAGTATCTTCGGCTAGTCGTGGGGGCCCTGGTTGTGCCTCTGCCTACCTCTTCGGGGATATGGGCGTGAAGATACTTTTTTTTATATGTGAAAAAAAACTAAACTATATCAGAAGTTTTCGTTACGGTTTCAAACACATCCTGTGTATCTATATATATAAAAATCAATTGATGTTCGTTAGTCTCGCTAAAACTCGAGAACGGCTGAACCGATTAGGCTAATTTTGGTTTTGAATTATTTATTTAAGTTCCGGGAAGGTTTAAGAAATAAGAAAAAGGTAAAGGGAAAAACTTCAAAGAAACTACGAAAAACAACGTTTCAATTTTTCTTCTAAACCTGAACTGATTGGGTGGAACAGGTGGATAGCTAGTAATCTGATAAATACCAATATTGACGTCTATTTTAATTTTTGCACTTTGTTTCAGTTGGACAAATCGACATTTTATCGTTTAATCTGCGAAATTTTAAAATGGTAGCTGAAAGGAAACGCATCAGAGCGTTAAAAGGACACAAACAAATTGTAAAGGATGAAACTTATTACAGTCAATATATCCTGAAAAAATGTATTCTTCACTACAGCGCTATAATTAAGTATGTATACTGATTTTTTCACTATTACAGTTTTTAGCATATTTTTTAGCATTGATAATGGAAGGTCCGAACTTACATCGACTTACACTGAGCTGATAATAGAATGAATCATATTTTATAATAATAAACTTAATGTATAAAAAATCACATTAAAAATGGGTTGCCAAAAAAATCATGGGCCGAATATTTCAAGTAAAAAATAAGAGATTTTTTGCACGCAAACCTATATCAATCTGTTGGCAATAGAATACCAATATTTTGATATTTTTTTTCTATTATTCTATCAAATGAAATAATCGACATACCTGTTTACCAATGGCTATCCGGTAAACCTAATTCTGTATATTTTGTTTGCTATAAACTTTTTGCCATAAAGCAACATATTTTGATGAAAATTATTGAAAAAAAACGACAGGTTGCACTCCGGGAGTGCTGGCAGAGTTGAAAATTTGAATAGCAACGTTGTGCATTTTTGATATTTTGAAATGGTTAAAGAATAATTTTGCACGAATTGCTTTAATAATCAGTATGAAAGTACTATAATTTATGTGGGAGGATACAGCATTCATTTATTGCGCTATCGTACACAAACATGACAATATGAACATTTCACATGTGCACATGACAATTTTTGTCTTTCGAATCAGGTCACTTGTCCTGACGCAAGTTTATAAGTTTTTACCCATTCCAAAAAAAGTGCGCAACGCCGCTAAATAAGTGTTCACTTCAAAAATAAAACATTGATCAGGATTTTCTTAACTCCCTTTCACCATATTTTCTAAGTTACTAAATTGATTATAAAAAATGTTTTATACTATGATCAGCTTGGTACAGGTCGATTTAAGTTTGGATATTAGACGTTGACTTGTTTGACTTAAGGTGACGGCGACGAGTGGTGTTAAGAAATTTAATTTTAATTCCAAAATAATTTAAAATTAAAACATAACCCCATCAAAATATAATCCTACTAGCGGCCCGGTACGTGCTTCGCTACGTATATGACCGTATCAAAGATTATAATAATATACCTATGGACCGTATGAAATACATAACATAACAAAACAAAAAAAAGAAAAAAACAACTGAAAAAAGTTTTAATATGGCAGCACAATCCCTATCTGAAAAAAGTTTTCATTTGACTGAAAAATGCCCATTAACAAAATGATCCGCCATCTATTGAATTCATTTGTTAGAAAAATAAAAAATGTGATAAATGAAAAACCGCTCTACCGATTTTATGCAAAACTTCACATAAACCATCTACTAAATAGTCCGAACAAAGCCTAAACATTTGGTTTGCATAAGTAAGCTCGTTCTTGAGTTATTAAATTACAACGATAAGTGGCATTCATTTTTATATACATAGACTAGCTGACCCAACAAACTTCGTATCGCTTGACATTAATTCTTCGGTAGTAGCGTAGTCTACCGGATCAAATGAGAAACATTCCAAAATCAACAACTACTTATTATCAAAAAATTAATTAAACAAACATTTTCCAGTGGATCAAATTGTGAATCTAAACCATTCTCGAATCCTCTTGAACACACACAAAAAGTTTCATCAAAGTCGCTCCAGTCGTCTAGAAGGAGTTCAGTGACAAACTAACACAAGAATTATATATAAAGATTTGAATTAATTTAACATAGACATCGGTAATGTTACGTAATTCTTTTGTACAATCCGGTAAAGGGTATAATTAAAAGATTTACGATGACGTTACGCAACGGGACTGCGAGGCTGCAATGAATCCATTTTTGTCAGTTAACGAGTAGAGACACCATGATATTTTATTCGCTTAGTTTAATTATGTAAAAACTTCCCTTGTTCTGTATTTCTTAAAGCCGATATTTGGCATAATATCATTATGATTAATTAAATTAATCTATGTATTTTCACACTACTCTAATATTTTACCGGTAAGCTAAAAATTTAAAAATATAAATTGATCGGGATAGGATATGTGCCCAGTTGGCGATAGAGTTGACACTTAAAACGTTGTCTAACTTAGTGTCTTCGGCTATTCGCAGGAACCTTGTCCTCCTTCTGCCTATCTTTAAGGAATACGGGCGTGCAGATCCTAGATAAATAGATAAATAAACATCCCTGGACAAGTTACACAAATTGAATCTAACCTTTTTCACATTTTAACCATTCAATTGAATAAAAGAGTATTTTTAAACTTTGGCTTATTCTAGATTCATGAAACTGATTTTATATGTTCGACTAAAGCTGCCTGCTAGGTAGTGCTAATGAACCAAGATTGCCTTATATGCATCGTAAGTTTATGCGGTGTACTTACTGTTACAATATATAAAAAAGGTGATTGGTATCTTCTGTCCAGCATGCAGCTTTAACTTCAACTTTAAAAATGTATACTCGGATGAAAAAAAATTAATAGCAACTTTCCACAGAAAACGACTTTTCTGCATTGTCTGTTACACTGTTAAAATGTTTTATATCTACATATATATAAAAAAACACATTTCTGTTTTAGATATTTTTTAATTATATTGGAAGGCAATCAAAGAGAAATTTCCTAATGGTAAGAATTTACGCCGTCTAGAGACGCCAAATGTGGTAATGGTGCGTTGCTAACCTTAGGCCGGGATGTTACGCCTTGAGCAAAAGTAAGTTAACCGGCTGCCTTATTCTCCGAACCGGATCACATCAACGGCAAGCGCTGGCATTATGGCGGTAGAAATAGGTAAGGCGGTGGTTCCAATCCGGGCGAGTCGCTGCAAGACTTTACCACCTATAAAATTTGAAATATTTAATAGCACTCGACAAAACCTATCCGTAGCGTAACTGACAACCATTTAGATCGGGTGAACTTTCAAACTAAAACCCGTTTAGGAATAATGACAGTAGAAAGTTTCTTTCAGACGTTAAAATGATACTAAAGCAGTTAATAATATCAAGTTGAGGTACCCTAAACCGAATTCACTCATTTTTCTCAAAATTGTCCTTTTATGATCAAAACTTTTGGTCAACCTAGTATGTACGAAACTCAGACAAAAGGAAAAACTACAAAACTGCAACCGAGCCCTACGTGAAATAGTGAAACATAAATGGGCTTTTACTTAACTTCTGGCTGTGAAGCCAGGACTTCGTCCTTTATCAGTCTATTAAATCTTCTACTTTATCTATGTTATTGAAAAAACATTTTTTTACGCCGAAACAAGTATGACTTATGCGTTTCGAGCGTATTTTAGTAATTTTATATGAAGTACGTGTTTGTATTATTTTGTTCATTCCATTTTTCTTATTATTTTCTCTATAGAAAAATGGTTTTAGTGTTTGACGTTAGTGAGTGAATAAGTGTATACTCTTAATCACAAATAAAAAATACAATATTGCATACTGATACTCTTAAAACGTAATATTTAACTTCGCCTTTGTGTCTTAGCGGTCCGGCGTCGGACTTGACTTCTTGAGGTCCCGGGGTCGACCCCCATGTCGACCAACAAAGAAATTTAAAAAA
>NJDD01004070.1:19151-35806 GCA_002245505.1 Calephelis nemesis
CGAAAAGTATCGATGTTTGCAAACACTAATAAACTTGCTTTTATAAACTCTTATAAAAACAACACTTGCCTAATATTGAAAAAAATATTATTTAAGTAAAAAAGAGTTAAGTTTCAGGCACTGTTAAATTACGCGACATAACAATACTAAGCAGAAATAAATAATACATGGCCTTATTTGTTTTTTTCTTTTATTTCTTTTTTATAGTTTGTGTCTAAAAATGTATTTTAAGACATCGCTTGTGTTACCTAACTATATAAAAACATGATCAATCATGACCAAATTATGACCAAGTCACTTGTATTTTTTTCGATTAAAAAAAAACTAAGGAGTTATAATAAGTTGTATTTTTTATGATGTAGCTTACTCGATTTGTACAGTTGATCCGATTTTTAAATATTTTTTTTTATTTAAAAGAGCTTATTACCCAAGTGTTTCGTCTGCACCTCCCATCCTAGGGAAGTCAAGGAAAATAGCTATTGTTTTGTATATTTAGACGATGTAATATTAGCATCGAAACTGGTTTATAGCTGTTTTACTGTACTTAAATAGTTAAACCAATACCTATTTCCTAAGAAAGACATATTTTTATTAAGAGGTACAAAATATGCCCAAATTCATAAATATTTTGAATAAACCTAATGTAGTGACCGTGAGTACCAAGCCTTAATAGCTTGAAAAAAAATAAAAATAAATAAACATAAGTAATGGTGAGCGTACACTTAGGCGAGCGACAACGCACTGTATTTCATGTCTTTGTATAATCAGCACAAAAAATGCTATTAGTTTTAATATAAGTTTTCGTAAATACTTTTATGATTTCACATTTTTGTTATTATTGAGATTGGAACCTTTTTTATTTTACTAAAACCTAAAGTTAATGCTGTATTGTGATAATGCCAACTTAACTTACAAGATTGATTTCGAAATTGATAATATTTTTATTTATTCTAAACTAAAACCAAAAATTAAAAAAATTCGACTACAGTCATCTATAGGTTTGTGGGTACTTTTTGTTTGTTTTCTATTTGTTATATAGTTAACTAAAATTTATTTCTTTAAATTACCTTCTTAGTTCCTTTTCTATAAGTACCTTTTTTATTTCGTATTTTAAAAATCCATGTCAAGACTTTATCATTTTAAAAAATCAAGTTTATTATCAATAGTAAACAAAAACCAACATAATTAGACATCCAATTTGATCAATCAACAATGGGATAGCTGAACATAAAATCTGTTTAATTTACAGAAACTTAAATATCTGTATGACGTCAATTTAAATTGGAAATTTCATTGGTTCATTGCCTATATCTTCAATATCTCATATTTGTTTCATAATTAATGCTTAATTAATTAATTCAATGCGCTGCTACTCGCCGCAGTCATGTGAGCTTAGTTTAAAATTGACTTGTCTTTTCTTATTTATCTATTGGAATGTAGTCATTAGTTTAACATATATTTTTAATGAATCTTTATTTAAATAATTATGGTGAAATATTTTATCGCAATTGCTTGCTTGCTTGTTCACATTCAGATCTTTGGCTTTTTAATTCGCAATAGGAATAAAATATTCAGGTTTGTTTATCTTTGCAACTAGCTTTCGTGAAAATATAGGATTCAAATATATTTTTTTTAACTTTATTTTCGTGTTTTCAAATAAATACTACTTATGTTCGACATGAATTTTAGTCTGTATTTTCAATTTAAGTTTGGAAAAAATAACGGTAACAATTCCTAATACTCCGAAAGGCATAGAGGCATTGCAGGCATCCGCAACGAAGGATCACGAATATAAAGGTGTGAGCACACTGAGGCAGTCCTATGCTTCAGCTGTACCTACTGTTACTTCAGTAACCGCAAAATGGTCGTCGGCAAAGGCGTAGGACTGTTTCTTAGCAAGTAGCGAAATCCCAGCGTTAAAAATCTGAAGTTTAACTAAAATTCGAAAGATATTTTGCTATCGCGATCATATTGCGTATGTTCGCTTTTGCGTATGTATGCATCGGTGTATTAACAGCGTAAAACTACAAACTTTGGCCTAATCAATAAAAACAGAAAAATTCGCGGTTTAACTGCGCAACATACGTCTTAAAAATATGTATATAAGCAGAGCTGTCACATGATAAAGAAAATAATATTTTTCGCATATTTAGATCACGAAAACTAGTCACTCGATTGATATATGAATTAATCGAACTTATAATTTAGTTGAAAATAATTGGGTTTGCCATGTACAAAAGTAACAAATAGTGACATTTTTCACAAATGTCATCACAGACTATATCTATACACAATAACACGTCATTCTGGAAGTATTTTCAGGAATTACTCAAGGTAACTGCGAGTATATGTACTATACAATGAAAAATATTATTTTTCAGGTAGGAACCTCTTCGTTACAACATCTATTATATTAATTTCCTTAATTACAGACACATCTAATGATTTACATATTATAAATTACACGAAGCCTTAATACCACTATTCCCTTTAAAGTTTTATTAATATACACATTCACATGGGGTGTCGGGGTGTCGACGCGTGGTCTGATCTTAAAGGGGGAGCTGAAGGGTGTGTAGGAGGAGGGTAAGGACAGTATCGAAGTGGTGTTGGGGGTTTTTGAATCCAGAGATCTGGAGGAAGAGCTAAGGGCTGGGGCCACGCTGAAGGCCAAGCGCGGCCACCGAGTGCCAGCAGCTGGAGTGCTGGTGGTGTCCGCGCCCATGCAGCACGCTTTTCAGCCTCATCGTCCCCAGAAGACCCAGAGTACAGCCGTAATGGTGATCGTAGTAGCTGCTGTTCCATCAGCATTAACTCCATCGGGTCTCTGGAAATTAAAAAATATTATTTTAATTTATTTTTTGAAATATACAAGGTTTTTGGTGGAAACCAGCGGAAACATGGTCGAGTTTTTTTGTAGTTATTGAATTTTGTGCACATATTTTGTTAAATTTTGCAATTTTGGTGGTATTTTGTGTGATTTTGTTTAGTCAAAGTGCAAAAGTGAAGCATTCATGAAAAAATTAGTGTATCATGTGTTTTGATCAATCAATTAAGGTAAGAATGCTACCTTATTATCTAAGATCCTGACATGATTATAACGACTTAGGACTGATTTAAAACCAGCTTTGCAAAATTTGCAAATATCTTGATGCAATTTTTTTGTAGTATTGGAAGGCAAACAAGAAGACGAATTTCCTGATGCTAAGAAATTCCCGCTAGCTAGAGACACAAAAGGTGGTATTGGTGTGTTGCCAACCTGAGACTGGCATGTTAGCAAAAGTAAGTTTACCGGCTACCTCACCCTCCGAACCGGAACACTTCATGACGTTATGGCGGCAGGAATAGGTAAGGCGGTGGTACCGATCCGGGTGAGTCGCGAAACTCTACCACCTAGTCAGATGTCACGGTGTTAGTGACGTAGCCTATGCTCGCCTTTTACGAGTTGCCTGGCAAGAAGGCAGATGGTCTATTCAGCAAAGGAGCCCAGACCAGCACAGGGGAAAAATTAATCAAATCAAACTTTTGTACTTTTTAATGGGATACGACAGCGAGGAAGCAAACGGCTAGCCTAATAGTAAAAGACAAACGTGACATATAGATATCATAGGTGTGGCACTGATATGGTTTACATTGACTATCCTCCCATCTAGAGTGTAATAAAACAATGCCAATCACTGTACAGCTAAGCCGTAGGACCGATTTACTTAAGGGTCCATGTATGCGAAAATACGTCAGCAATATAATGTTTTTTCCATACAAAGCAATCATGGATCTTGGTGACAAAAATACACAAGATTAACATGAATATGCTTTATAAGAATAGTGTTTCCAAAACAAGATTAATTTCATTTGGCTCGATAGAAAATCATCAAATCAAAAAATAAAAAAATTAACCCTTTTTTGAAAGCAAAACCCAACTGTCTACTTCAATTATGAAAATATCAACACCAGATTTAACATAAACATAGATAAGTACTATACCTAAAAGATAAGTGTTTCAGTTTTTATATTTTTTTAATTTCTTTTATTGTGTCAAAAATAGTGATTTGTCGCTTAAGACGTTTACTTTAGAGCGCCATTGTTCATAGGAATCATGGAACGGGGGAGCGCGGTGATTGGCTCTTCTGGCTGACTGAGTATGGGGCCTTAATATAAATTTAAAATTAAATAAGCCGTAAATTAAATAAGCTTCTATCGCCTCTGTGTTCTAGCGGTTCAGTTGTTGGACTTGATTGCATTAGGTCACGGGTTCGAATCCCGGGTCGGGCAACAAAAGAAAATTGGGTTTTTCCAATTTTCTAATGAAAAAAATGTTGCTCGGTATAGGATATGTGCCCGGTTGGCGATAGGCTTGCCACCTATGACATTGCGGGACTTAGTATCTTCGGCTAGTCGTGGGTACCCTGGTTGTGCCTCTGCCTACCTCTTTGGCGATATGTGTGTGAAGATACTTTAAATAAGCTTATAATTAAAGATCCGAATTCTTTCATATATGCATAAAATTTATTTTCGAAAAATTGACCACAAAATGAATATAATGGGGAATCAAATTTGTTTTAAATACTATTCTACAAAAACAAAGTCACAGGTAAAGAGCTACTTAGCTATAATACTTAATAGCTCGTATATTTAATGCTAAAATGATATCATCAGTTTGGTGCAACTTTCATATAAAAAAATAAGTTAGCTATGTTTTTTATTCGACTAAATCATATGACACTAGTTGCCTTACATCTGAATGCCATTAGACTTACTTTCAAATTATACGGGTTATACCTTTTCAGCATGTTATGTCAAGTGACATGTGCCACGTTTAGTAAACTTCTTTAAAAAATCCGGTTTGCTGTGTGTCTATGGAAGTCCCGACTCTTATTACTTAGTATTTATTTACTCTGGACACCATATCAAAAAAGACACGTTCGTAAAAGTGTTGTAAAATTTTTTATTCGATTTTATAAATACCACATTTTGTAAGTCGAAGAAAAAAATGTCATGTACTCCTACGTGTGAAAACATAACGTGGATGCATACGCCCCTCGTGGCTACGGGGAATAAAGTTCCAGTAATAAATAACGTCGTTGGAAAAAGAGGACAAAAAGAGTTAGGTATAGTACTACTATATAAATTATGCGCTTCGGTTTTACACTTTTTACTCTTTTTACACTTTATATTTTTATTTTTAAATTGGCTGATCTAATCTAAATTTAAGGGAAATGATTAATTATGTGTATACAACTCTATGTAGATAGATATCTTTAAAATACATTCGGATTTCCGAAGCTTGACGAACATAGCCGAAGTGCATAATTTAAATAGTAACACTATACTTTGGCGTACGAAATGTTGAGTAATTCTACTTCATGTTTGAAATGGAACACAAAGTTTACAGTATGTTTATTGGAAAAGCAACACACCAAGCAGAACCGCAACACACCTTTGCGATATTATTTTTTAACCAATCTCTCTTTGCCCCGTAAGAGACTTGGTGTGAAGATATGTAAATGTATTGCAAATGTATAAGTAGATGTAACAATGATCCATACCCGGACGAGATGCTCAACAGCATTTCACCACTAGTGAATTGTAAGATAGAGTTGCGATAGAGTCATGCTTTTAGTTGTTAAAAGTTCGTAGAGTTTAGAGACCCCCCCCCAATTAGGCACTATATTAATACTAGCTGACCCGGAAGACGTTGTTCTGCTACGTTTGTAATGTGATTTTAGCGAAACAATTAAGGTGAGTCCTTTTCACTCAGGGGTATCAAAAATAGATAGTAGCCGATTCTCAGACCTACTGAATATGAATAAAAAAATGGTAAAAATCGGCAAAGCCGTTTAGGAAGATTACGGTAACTAACATTCTGACACGAGAATTTAATGAGATTTGCTACTAACAAAAAGGCAGAACGGCAGTATAAATGAAAAGACCGGTTATAAGTCATATCATTATCAGAATGGTAATAGGGATTTGGAAGAAATGTGGCACATACACAAATATGACTTGAAATAGCACCAAGTCAATTTTTTTTAGTTAATTTGCTCCTTTCTGGGGCCGGTTAAGGCCGTTAGGCCGATCATGCGTACCTTGCATACTTTGCGTATTAATTAAGTCTTTATTTCAGTCACTAGTCACTACTTACAAAGTCATGTCAGAGTCTTGAGTAAAGCGGTGGCTTTGTTACTCAAGCTCATCTAATTAGATTTGGCGGCAGCGAGGATATACACAATACACTAATTTCTTCGTGATCATTTCATTTTCAACTTTCATTGAACAAAATTCATTTAATTCCCACCTAAATTAACCAATATCACTCAATATAAACACGAAATTCTCGTCTATTTTTTCTCTATTCTTCTGAGCGAACTTTATTGCTCAAATACGCACGTAACAGTAACTTACAAATAGGATATGTTTTTTTAGTTACCGCCTTATTCTTTTGGCAACATTCAGGTCCATTTCATCTTGCGAAAATGCAATAAAAGAGACTCTTTCCAGCTTATGTTGGTATAACAATAAAAAAAGTATCTTTACGCCCAAATCATCGAATACAGTGGTACAACCAAGGCACCCACGACTAGCCAAGACACCAAGTCCCACAATGTAACAGGTGGCCAGCCTATTGCTAACCGGGCACATATCCAATCCTGGGCAACGTTAATTTTATAGGACAGGTAGAAAGATGCATTTAATTTTTGTTACCAGAATAGAGGATCAAACCCTCATGAAGTCAAATCCAACAAACCGAACCGCTAGACCACAGATACAAATTATCTTGAAGTGTAATAATATTGTAAACCAAACCAAAAAACCAAACCCTATCAAAAACGATTATTTCTCTTCGTATCATCCTTATTGATTTTAGGACAGAATTTTTTTAAACCTTGAAAGCATAGGATACTTTTATCGCACTACCACGAGACTTTGTTGCGGAAAGTTTTCACACAAAATTGGATGATTATAAAAAAGTGGATAATTGTGTAAATATAAATAAGTAATAATTAAAATATAAATATGTAACAGTTAAAATATAAATATGTATCTAATAGTTAACATAAATAAAATTATTATAATAATAGGCATAGGAATATAAGTTCTAAGACTATTAACTTGTACCAAATGATTTTTTTTACAATAATGTGAACTCAGGTTTTTTTATTAACATTAACTTATTTTTAAAATGAACAAATTATTCAACAACACAAAATCATTACCAGGTAGATTAAAAATGATAATCTTAATTACACCTTCATGAATTAAAAAATAGTTTTTTAATTACCCTTTGTTTTTCAAATAAAAATGTGTCAATAATTAGTGTATGTTATTTAATAAGGATTATTGATGTAATTATAAAAAAATATATATAGATATATATTTACTTTAATTGTGTAATGCTAAAAACTTTAATCTAAATTAATAAATACAACTGGAGTGTCTGTATGTAATATTATAAAAACGCTTTTTGGTTCATGGATATGAATGTATATACAGAATATATATATACATATATCAAAACATTTTTTCTACAATTTTTATGTGTCTGATTGATTGTTTATGTTCTGGCTAATCTCTGAAACGGCTGGACCAATGGGATTTTCATTGGCAGGTAACTAATGTCATTAGAAGTGACTTAGATTTTTATTTTATTTTAGGCTGTTTGTTTTTGTTAAATGCCACGCCGACGAAATCGCGGGCACAGCTAGTAGAATATAAAATTAAATAAAAAAACTTAGCATAGGTAGAACAGCAGACAGGTAGAAGCAGACGACTCTGAGAACACATCGTGTTACTATCTGGCGATGTCTGTGGCCCTGCTATTGGCGCATTTGCCGATCGTAGTACAGTCTGCGCTAGTGATTACAGAGATAGACTGGTGGAGATGCTCCTAAGAGAGTGGATAATTCGATTGAATATACCCCGTGTTGGTCCGGGTTCGCTGAGTAGATTAGACCATCTGCCTCTGTCAGGCAGCTCCTGATAGGCAAGCTCAAGTTAAATTTAAAAAGGTCATCAACCCATAAGACCACTGAAGGTGGAGGGCTGTGTACGGCATTTTGTTTTTAAGTATAATAAGTATCTTCTTGCCCGTATCCCCGAAGAGGTAGGCAGAGGCACAACCAGGGCACCCACGACTAGCCGAAGTCCCTCAATGTGATAGGTGGCAAGTCTATCGCCAACCGGGAACATATCCAGCAACAAAATTGAAAAAACCAAATTTTCTCTTCGTTGCCCGACCTGGGAATCGAACCTGGGACCTCACGCAGTCAAGTCCGACAACCGAAACGCTAGACCACAGAGGCGATTATGTTTTTAAGTATAGATATGTTTATAAATCATAGAAGATATGAGGAACAGGAAGAGCTCCGCACAAGAATCCTATTTCGGTTGCTCCTATAATCGACCAACCTACTGTAGCGTCAGTTCTGCGAACTCCGCGCTCGTGAGTTCGCTTGTTCGTTGGCTTTCAGCAGTCCATGGTCCATAAACTGATTTCGCAGAACAGGCGGCCACCGCGGGGCCACGTGTTTTCGCAACTCGTAAAACGTTATTACTACTATGGTCCTACATTGGCACATTTTGATGTTTATATTTTTTTGTTTTTACTTTTTTATATTTTTTTTGTTTTTACTTTTTTATTTTTAAACGTTTTAAACATAAAAAATAATGTATTCTTGCAAACTTGTTATGTGTAAGGGTATTTAATAAAATGGCAACTATAATCGATTTTCAATGTTTTAATATTTGAATGTCAAACGTATCACACAGATCCTAGAATAATGCAGTATTTTTGAGTTTACGAATTGAAAAATTTTTTTACTGTTCGACTAGGGCATCGAACGAGAAGAAGTCAAGTTCGTCGCCGGACCGCTAGACCACAGAGGCGATGTCACACGAAAACTAAGTTAATTTAGCGCTCATCAGAATTAACACCGTTGTTTGGTTTGAAGAGTAGGAAAGCATCTCTACTTTAAGTTAAAGTTATCATTAATATGATTTAATATCTTTGATATTTATATGCCACGTGCAACATTTACTATCAAGAATACCCTACCCATTTGCTATCCTATATCATGAAAAATAAGTTGATAAACTAGTTAAGTCGACGACCATTAAAACTACAAAAAGTACATTAATGTTCTTCTTCTATTATAAATATGATTTTCGATCATTTTTCACGACTTCCTTGCCAATGTTGGTAATTTTGTTGCGCACTCACTAAACTAATTTTAAGTTATCGCTGTCTTCTTTCAACGTAATAAACAGAAAGAGACAAAACACTTTTAGAACTGTCAAATTAGACCGTACACGTTATTTCTACAGACGTTTAAACTATTACTGGGAAAACGTCGATTAAAAACATCGCGATTTGACATGGTAATCTGACGTGTATAAAACGTTCCATCTCTTTTGTTTTTGTTTTATTTGAGAAAGATAGCATGCATCTAAAATAAGTTTAGTTTGTGAACAGCAGAATTACCTCCAATGTCAAGTTAGTTAATTCTTATACGGTCATTAGTCACTATGTACAAAGTCATGTCAGGTCAGGGTCTTGAGTAAAGCGGTACTTTCGTTACTCAAGCTCATCTAGTGAGATTTGACGGCAGCGAGGAAACAGACGATACACTAATTTCTTCATGGTTATTTCATTTGTGCACTGAACAAAAATTAATCTAATTTCCACCTTAATGAACCAATTTCACTCAATACAAACACAAAATTCACTAATAACGAAAAAGTTACGACCTCCTTCATTCACGATGGCGCCAAAACTTTGTAATCTTAACTTCCTGGTTTAATCGACAACTAATAAGTAAAAGTTAAAAAGTGCATATGATAAAAGTGTGAAGTGTGAGAAAGTGTTGACTGTTCATTGTTTCGTCGAAGTTTATTTACGAGTGCGTCCCCGGTTAACGGCCCTAACACGTTCTGCCATTATAGCAAGCCAGTGCGTAATACCCTTTATTGGTTCTCAGAGGTCGCAACGGCAGCCGATACCGCTTCTAGTAACCAGACTATTTTTGAAATCAACATCCACGCTAATATTATAATTACGTAAATGAAAACCAACTTAAATTTCAATATTACTTCATCTTACTGACAATTAAATAATAAAGCCCAAAAATCGCTGAATCAATGCCTCTAAATTACATATTATCAAAATTAGAGTACTGTGTAAGAACGTTATGCGACTTGCTATGTTTTTTCTTTGGTTGTAACCGCGTTGGTCGAGTGGATAGCGTATATGTCCACCGGACAACTGCGAGGCTTGGGTTCGATACCAGGCGGGGGAAGATATTTGTGTGATAAATAGTTAAATGTCTGCATTTTCGGGTCTGGGTGTTTATTAAATTTATTTTAGTATATATTTAAGTATTTCTGTGTACTAGTATCGTTGACTAACACCCATAACACAAGCATATAATTTGCTACCCGACCGGGGATCGAACCCGGAACCTCAAGAAGTCAAGTCCCAGACCGTTAGACCACATACACATTTTCTGATTTCGTAGTTGCCCCTCCGCCTGGGGATCCAACCCGGGACCCTAAGAAGTCACGTCTGACGCCGAACCGTTAGACCAGAGGTGATTACAGATTAACGAAATTACATATATATAAATTATAAATATAAATTGAAAATACATAATATCTATCTAATTTCGTAGTTGCCCGACCCGGGTTTCGAACCCGCTCCCGCAAGAAGTCATGTCCGACGCCGGACCGTTACACTACTGAAGTGATTACAGATTAAAGTAAAAAACGTCTTCGGTTATAGACCATCATAAATTGAATATACGCAAGGCTATTAATATCTCGGTTTGACTTATATGATGTGTGGTGAATGAGCGTGGCGATGGCAGAAGATGAGGCAAAATTGGCATGACATCATGGATGCCATGTCGAATTTAATCTATCACCGGCACGGCCGGAGGCGCCGGCTGATCTCACAACAGGTAGGAACACAAAAACCCCATTTCCGCCCCATTTCCTCTAAATATTATAATGACAAGTATTAATATCGTAAATGATTTATAGCGGGGTTTTTATATCAATCAAGATACATTTTGTTATTATGGGGTTTTAAGTTTTTCTGACGATTACATGATAAATATGATTTGACTTAAATGTAACTCAAAATGCTTAAGTTTATTTTACACCGTTTTAGTCCGGGCTCCTTTGAAGAATAGACCATCTGTCTTTCTGCTAGGCAGCCCGTAAAAGGCGAGCATAGGTTTAACGTCACTAACCATTGACGTGTTCCGGTTCGGAGGGTAAAGTAGCCGGTAAGCTTACTTTTGCTCGAGACGTAACATCCCGGCTTCAGGTTGGCAACACCATTACCACCTTTGGTGTCTCTAGGCGAAGGGAGTTTCTTACCATCAAGAAATCCGTCTGCTTTTTTGCCTTCCAATATCAATTTTTTTTTAATGATGTGTATAATGTTACATAACCGGAGAAAGCTGTTAGATTACAAATAGGTAATTCAAAATGGTTTTATTTTATGTATATTTTTTAGACTAGCTAGGTAGTTTACATGAGGTATATAAATTTATAGACTTGCAGAAAACTATAAGACTTCATGTAACTAAAAGTGCTTTTAGTTAAATTTAGTTTTTTTTAGTTAACTTTATTACATTTTAAGACTAGGTAGGTTTATGAGGTATATAATTCTGTTGAAATAAAGAAAAATATTAGACTACATATTATAACTCAAAATGCTTTTAGTTTATATAATATACATTTATTTTAACTATATGAGACGTATCATTTGATAGAAAAGGAAAAGCCATAAGTCTCCAATTCCAAAACCGGCGCCATTTATGAAAAGTAATGAGGAAACTAGGCAGGACTTCCAGGATCGAGATACTTGGCGCTCGACACTCTCTGCGTACCTTGCAAGAGACTTAGTTTGAAGATATAAACGTCTATGCAAAATTATATAGCTATAGACTAGGAGGTCATAAAAATTGTCATATTACCCATAAAATGTATAAGTAAATTTTAGGTATATTAAGGTTCAAAAGCTTAGAAAGCTTATTTAGTATTTTCAGCCGCAGGTGGGCAATGTTTTATAAACATTTTATCAAAACACAAACCGTCTACCTTTTCCATACCTCTACTATAAAAACATTATAAAGTTACAACGTAAAGTTAAATTATAAAAAGAAAGTAAAGTAAAGTATCTTCACGCCCATATCCCCGAAGGGGTAGGCAGAGGCACAACCAGGGCACCCACGACAAGCCGAAGACACTAAGTCCCACAATGTGATAGGTGGCAAGCCTATCGCCAACCGGGACACCGAACCCGAGACCTCATGCAGTGAAGTCCAACAACCGGACCGCTAGACCACAGAGGCGATAAGTTAAATTATAAATAATTAAATGTCATTTAGTTGGCCATAATAGCGTAAGTGTAAACTATACTTAAGGCTAAGTTTGTACCAAAGCGCTGAGTGTGTAATATTATATTATGGTGTATAGTTTCGGGGGCTACGGGGGCGTTAATGGTGTATTTATTATGATCACGGTATCAGCTGTAATAGCCAACACTTGCCGGCAAATTACAGGGCGGCTGCTCTAAGAGACCGCGTACGAATTAAAGTGCTGCAATCAATACCAAAATGTTATCGATATCGATGCAAAAATATGAGGGTTCAGTGACAAGCAAATTATTTTTTATTTTACGAAAAATTACATTGTTCTACATTAATAGTACATAATAATATATTTTTTTTATTTTCAAATTGAAATTGAATTTTACGTCTCGTAATATAAATATATTCGTTTTCGAAAAACAAGTTATTTTATAGGAAAATTAATCAAATCAGCAGTATACCTACTTCCAAAATGTAATAACCAATTAATAAGCGACTATGTTCCAGTTGAATAAATGAGTAACTGGTGAAATCAAAATAGGTATTTTGAAACTTATATCGATAAAACATGATACGAAAAACTTTCAACCCTATCAACCATAAGTATAATTATGTCAGAATACTTATTTATAATACATGATTACATTAATATCGTACAATAAGTTACCGCAGGCATACCTATACCTAATTTCAATATTTTTTTGAAAATTTCCACATGAAAATTTGGTTTATGGTTCTTCTACCAAAGGGTAAGATTAAATTCTTTAACATAATATGAATGATTTCGTTTATATTTCTTGGGTAAGGAGCACCATCTTTAATTTACCACATAAAAAATTAAAAAAATAAACTTACTTTTACTGGGTGATAAATAAAAATATTAATCGAAAGTATTTATAGCCAGTAGGATAAGTCTTGAATCTGGATATCACGCGAAGTGGAAATCGGAATCGTATAGGGATGTCATGTCATTTTAGGTTTTATTAAACACAGTAACTACTAGCGGGTTATTAACATTAAGATACAAATAAAATCAACGATTTCGATAAAATATTTTTTTTTTATGTTATAGGAAGGCAAACAAGCAGACGGATTTCCTGATGGTAAGAAATTCACACCGCCTAGAGACACCAAAGATGGTAATGGTGCGTTGCCAACCTGAGGTCAGGATGTTAGACCTCGAGCAAAAGTAAGTTTACCGGCTACCTTACCCTCCGGACCGGAACAAGTCATGACGTTATGGCGGCAGGAATAGGTAAGGCGGTGGTACCAAACCGGGCGAGTCGCCTCGAAATTGTTTACAATTGTATAAATTTTAAAGAAAGAAAAAGTTACGACAGGCAGGATGTGAACCTGTAACCTTTCGTCTCAAGCCGACAAATGCTCTAATCATTTCAGCTACTGAGAACTCAAGTCCTGTGGCAAATATAAGCTAATAACTCGCTTGTATTGTGTTCAAAAGTAAGTACCTAAAATGATATGCTCGATTCCAATTTATAAAATTGCATGAATCGACCTTCAAGAGTAAACCTACAGTAGTAATTAAAAATTATATCGGTAAATAATATTTTAAGTAAGCTACATTTTTAATAAATTGTTGACTGATACATGATATCAGTCATAAGAATGTCATAAGAAATAACATAACCCTCACACAGCACTGATTCATTTTTCATTTTAGGGACCATCTACTAACGACGAGACGTTTTTCTTTCAAAGTTACGGATCAAGATTAATTTATATCACTTTTTATAGCTTGGTTATTGTGAGATGGCTGGAGGTACGCTTATGTATGAGTTTCCATGAAGTCTTTTTATTCTTAATACACTACAAAATATATAACTGTAAATGGTGTAATAATTTTTAAATGAAAAATCACATGTACCGTTTTACGTATCACTAAAAAAGTATCTTCACGCCCATATCCCCTTAGGGCAGAGGTACAACCATGGCACCCAAGCCTAGCCGAAGACACTAAGTCCCACAATGTGATAGGTTGATCTCTTGATTGACAAGTGACAAAAAAACATACAATCTAATTGAGAACTTCCTTCTTATACAGTCGGTTAAAAGTTAGAGCAAAAGAGTATTAAAGGCGCAACATACCTCTACCTCAAATAATTTTCAATCACAAAACTTCAATTAACATTCTTATTTCAATAAAAAAAGTGTAAGTGTACACTTTCTCAATATCAGTAGCGACGCATAAAGGAAGCGAGGTAATTGCATCGATAACATCTCGAATTAGCCGTCAATCACTAGAGCGGTGAACTATCAACGCTGTGTTGCTATATCAATTAATCCAAATCGGTAGCTACGTACTGACGCGGCCGAAGATTAGATTATTAATAGGTTCAATAAACTGCTGATCATTTTGTCTAGGCGAGAATCGTGATTCAACCGATATACAATATACGTTATATAATTTAATTATTCTATTTTAACACTAGCCATTCCGGCAAACTTCGTACCGCCCGGTCAGTGTGTATGGGAAAAAATAAAATGTTATTACGTTTCCGAACAAATGATGCTTAATTTAATTAAGTAACCACGTTTCCGAACAAACGATGCTCTTTCTAGTCCTATATTAGTATTAGTATATACTAATATCTAATCTATAGTCTATTGCTGTGAATGACATTGAAATTCGTTACGCGCGTTTTTTAAAATGTGCATAATTAAATGTATATTTTTCAATATTTCTGAGAGATTTTCTAAATATTTTTCGATTTAAGAACCTTCTCCTAATAATAACAAATACAACAAAAAAAGAATTTGTGAAATAGGTCCAGCCATTCGGGTTTCATATATATATATATAGAAGATTTTATCGATAATTACAAAGTGGTAATCGCTTAAGTCATGTCGACTGAAAAAAAGTTATGTTGGCTGAAATTATCTATTGTTTATCTAAGTATTTTTATAAATGTAACAATATAACATTCTTTTAGTACAACTGCAGTTTATAATTACTTCCCCGTGTTGGTCCGGGCTCCTTAGACCATCTGCCTTCCTTTCAGGCAGCTCGTAAAGGCGAGCATAGGCTCACCGTCACTAACACCGTGACATCTGACTAGGTGATAGAGTTTCGCAGCGACTTGCTCGGATTGGTACCACCGCCTTACCTATTCCTGTCGCCATAACATCATGTCGTGTTCTGGTTTGGAGGGTAAGGTAGCCGGTAAACTTACTTTTGCTCGAGGCCTAACATCCCGGCCTCAGGTTGGCAACTCACCATTACCACCTTTGGTGTCTTTAGGCAGCGTGAATTTCTTACCATCAGGACATCCGTCTGCTTGTTTGCCTTCCAATATTATAAGAAAAATGAAGTTTATAAAAATTCTAACTTATAGGTAGCTACTTAAGTATAGTAAACTAGACATAACATCCGGTGGCAACTGTTTTATTTTACTGCATTAGAAAGTTAATTGGCTGTAGAAATAGTAGGCATTATTAATATTTATGATAAAGCACCTAAAAATAATATTCTCAGCATTAACTCTGACATTTCTACCATAACTCAGCGAAATTATGTGTAAATGTAAATTGTCCGTTAAAACGAGTGGATCCATCCACAGCCGATCGGGCTGGACCGTTCTGCTCAAACCGGTCTGCCAACATCGCATCGATGACGGCCAGATAATAGAAATACGCTTTAATTTGTCGTTTAGGGCATAATGAGGCGCGGGGTCTGTAATTACGCGATCCGCCGCCGCCGGCGCGCTCGCTGTTGACGGCCTCTCTTCCCCGCCCCTCGCAACCGCATATCCTCGAAAGTGTTAACTCGAAATAATCTCTCTTAGTTATGCCACAGTATAATAACACCAGTAAAAACGACTAGATAGAGCAATCACGCGAGGCAATTTTATTACATACATGGATATGAGTTAATGACTGTCGGTATGAATAGTACTGATCAACTTTTTGACATCAATTGCTTTCTAGAGAGATCGTATACCTACACTTACTAAAAAATCCTTAAGGTCCTTAAATTGCTAAGTTTTTAAATGGTAAAAAAGCATCTTCACGCCCATATCCCCGAAGAGGTAGGCAGAGGCACAACCAGGGCAACCACGACTAGCAGAAGATACTAAGTCTCTCAATGTGATAGGTGGCAAGTCTATCGCCAACCGGGCACATTTTCAATCCTGAGCAACATTTTTTTATTAGAAAATTGGAAAATCCAATTTTCTTTTTGTTGCCCGGCCCGGGATTCGAACCCGGGACCTCATGCAGTCAAGTCCAACAACTAAACCGCTAGACCACAGAAGCGACTTTTAA
>NJDD01004070.1:36298-53111 GCA_002245505.1 Calephelis nemesis
CACGACTAGCAGAAGATACTATCTCTCAATGTGATAGGTGGCAAGCCTATCGCCATCCGGGCACATTTTCAATCCTGAGCAACATTTTTTTATTAGAAAATTGGAAAATCCAATTTTCTTTTTGTTGCCCGGCCCGGGATTCGAACCCGGGACCTCATGCAGTCAAGTCCAACAACTAAACCGCTAGACCACAGAAGCGACTTTTAAAATGGTATTTTTAAATACGTCCGAACAATTTGGTATTTGATGTTTTAATTAAAAAAGAAATCTTTTTTTATAAAAAAATTTAATTTTTATTAAAATATTGCATAACTAGCTGCGCCTCGCGGTTTCACCCGCGTAAGTCCCAATCCCGCGGGAACTCCGGGATAAAAAGTAGCTTATATGTTATTCTGGGTCTTCAGCTACCTACATACCAAATTTCATCGTAATCGGCTTTGTAGCTTTTGCGTGAAAGAGTAACAAACATCCATACATCCATACATACAAACTTTCGCATTTATAATAGGATATACAAAATGTTTTGTAATGATGCACAATTTAGTATTTCAAATCAATCTAATAGATGTAGTAAATTAAATATTGGAGATTTCTGGACTTCCAAACATGCTGAGTTTCTTTCGCCTGATCTTCTTATGGCCAATGTTAGTAATCAATCCTAATCCAAAACTCGCTGTCCAAGATTGATATTTTGATCCATTTTTAAGTTATCGCTTGCCAATAACATATCTGTGGATTGGATAAATATGGCAGTTAGGTATGGGATAGGGCGGCGGATACGCAGCTATCTAGATTGCTTGAAATCCATTAGATTGAGATACATTATTAACATTGGCCGTTAGTGTGGGGCGGCGACTTCGATCCGGCAGAAGTTCATAAAAATGTCGAAGCGCACAATTACCTCTTATTAAATCCACGTGAATTAAGGTTTTTCTGATTCTAAATCAGGACTCCACAGAAATCAAGGTGATTTTTGTGGAGTTTTTTTTTAATTTTTTTTCTTTCTAACCTTAAAGTTAAGGAAGACATGAACTATATCTTTTACTGTCAGATTTTGCACACCTCAGACACGTTGGCTTACTGTTTCGTGTTTAATCTGTGACACTAAGATAGAGGGAGGAAGAGAAATAAAAGAGACAATAGTAGTGGTCGCACAAGAATGCAGGCGGTCGATTTTTACCGCAGGCGAATGTTTTTCTCATAAAATAACCTGCTTTTCTGCATTAAGTGTAAGTCTAAATTATACAGATATTTTATACGTAGCCAAGATTTTAAAGCAGGAGTTACTTCGGTTATTTATTCCGTCAAAGTAAAAAATATATAATGTTAACGAATCTAACATGATGCAAAATAATTGTTGTTATAGTAATCTTGTTTAAATTATGCGCTTCAGCTATATTCGTCAAGTTTAGGAAATCCGAATGTGTTTTAAAGATATATAAAATTGTTATTATATAATTAATCATTTCGCTTAAATTGAGATTAAGCCAACCAATTTCAAAATAAAAGTATAAAGTGTAAAAAGTGTACAGACTAAGCGCACTATTTTCTCTATTTACTGCATCCAGCAATATACGAGCCAAACATATTTGTGAAATATATTAAGTTGGTAGGTTGGTGCATAAAGAGTAATCATTCAGTCATTCATTCATTCATTCATTGGTTTAATGATTAAAGAATTAAAAATTTATTAACTGTGATGCAGAATGTCAAATATATCAATCCGTCCTTCATAAGAATCGTTTCATTTTAACAGCATTTTTAATGAAGTTAGTTTCTGTATTTAAGTTTCTACTTATGTATAAGGTACTTGCATCTATGATAGTCCAGTCCTCAAGATAGCCCATTTCAATATTTTGTAATTAATAAAGTATGAAAGAGTTTATCGTGTTGTTATTTTAAAGCTTTATTACGACAGATCAAAACGTCATAAATACCAAAAAATACTATTGGTGTAATCAGATTTTTTGTGAGGGGTTTTGGCGCCACCTAGAGTAAAGATGGTCGAAGTTTTTACATAATTATTGAATTTCGTGTTCATATTAGTATAAATGAGTCAATTTTGGTGGCATTTTGTACAATCTTGTTCAGTGAAAGTGCACAAATGAAATAATCATGAAGAAATTATTAACGTATCGTGTATTTCCCCGTTGTCGCCAAATCTCACTACATGAGCTTGACTAATGAGGCCACCGCTTTACCCAAGACCCTGACATGACTTATTTGACGACTTATGAATTTGGTATATTTGATGCAAATTTCTACTTGACTAATGGCAAAATACTAACGTGAATGCCAAAACCTAAAGATAGATTTTTGCGAGTCGATTAAGCTGATAGGTTAACAACAAGCATCCCTAAATCGTTGTTCCGATCAGCATTCACCCGTAGGTATCAGCTGCAATCAGTAAAGGCGCGTTTTTATCTTTTATTCATTCTAAAGCCCCGCACAAATTGCAGGGCGGCCGACCTAATGCCTTTCAACTGTTGCTAATAACCTGCCAATTTATCAAATTTGCCTCCAGCGCCGCCATATTGAACGTTTAGTGCTATGAAACTCACACGTGTCCACTCAACAACTGTATTTTTTTTTATAGTTGTGTTTGAAAGTGGCTCTGGATCAAGCTTCAAGGAAATAGCTTTCTCATTTCTAAAAGGAGAGGAATCGTAAGATCTCTAGTAATGCAGTTGTCAATCGGTGGCGGATATCACTAACGTTTTTGCCTCCTCTTCCATAAAGCAGTTAAAGTTATTAACGACAGCAGTGAGATCAGAGAGAGAGATTGACCATAAACACAGATTAAAAGCTGGAAAAATGCCATTCATTTTTCTCCAGAAAGATCGAATTGGTCAGGGTTTTTCCACGTCTTAGTCCGGGCTTCTTTGCAGAATAGACCATCTGCCTTCCTGACAGGCAGCTCGTAAAAGGCGAGCATCGGCTTACCGTCACTAATATAGCGACATCTGACTAGATGGTAGAGTTTCGTGACAGTTCCACCGACTTACCTATTCTTGCTGCCATAATGTCAGTGCTTGTCGTTGACGTGTTTTGGTTGACGGAGGGTAAGGGGTAAACTTACTTTTGCCTGAGGCTTTACATTCAGGCGTCAGGTTCTCCACGCACCATTACTGACTTTGGTGTCTATACGTCGTGAATTTCTTTCCATCAAGAAATCCGTCTGTTTGTTGGCCTTCCAATATCATACATAAAAGTATTGGGTAACATAGAGTTTCAGTTTTTTGCAGTACAAATAATAAACCAACTGGCAAATCTACAACAATCGCTAGAATAAAAGTGCACTTAGTTGAAAACAAAACTTAGGTTTTAGAAGCGCTGGTTTCAAATTGGACAATTCTGTGGAGTATTTCCCGAAAAAGGTTCATGTAAAAACTCTGAACGAGCTAACATCTGTAGATTTTTCGAAATATCTACATTCCAGTATTTTTTTATATAGGTATAAAAAAGTTAAAATGTGATGTCGTCAAAAAAATAGAGTTATTTTTTCTTATTGTTTAGTTTTTGCACTAGCGTCAGCATTTGCCATTAGTACGTTGAAATTCCATCTAGTTACCCGATTTTACAAAATTGGGTTTAAATTATTCAAAATTAGTCATAAAGCATCAAAAAAAGTCTGACATGACTTGGGTAAAGCGGTGGCCTCATTATTCAAGCATTTATTGAGATTTACGTGAAAATAAACGATACACTAATTATTTCTTTTTGATTATAACATTTGTGCACTTTCACTGCACAAAATTGTATAAAATGCCACCAAAATTAAAACAGTTCACTGAATATAAACACGAAATTCAATAATAATGAAAAAACTTCGACCATCTTTATTTCGATTGCGCTAAAACTTCGTTTCTTTTTTCTTTCTTTAAGTTTTGGCCTTCACGTTAGTATTTTGCCATTCGTCAAGTAGAAATTTGCATCGAATTTTATATCAATTCTGATCAATTATAATTAGTCATCAGTCATAAGTCGTCAGGAAGTCATGTCAGGCTTTGGGTAAAGCGGCAGCTTCAATACACAAGCTCTTGTAAGGAGATTTGGCGGCAACGAGGAAATACACGATACGCTAATTTCTTCATGATTATTTCATTCGTACTCTTTCACTGAACAAAATTTCACTCAATATTAACACGAAATTCAATAATTATGAAAAAACTTCGACCATCTTTTCTCTCGATGGCGCCAAAACTCAAACTTCGTTTCAAAATTCAAAAATTAAAAAGTAATTGGTATGTTCCTAGAGAAATTCCATTTTCAAATTCTGTTGTTTTTTTTATTTATTCTAAGTGGCCACTACCAGAAACTTTTATTATGCCCCAAGTATAAACTATTTAATGTTTTCATTTGATGTTTAGAATTCTAGTCTAGAATTTCAATTTCTAGATAGGTACGTAGCAGTAGCGATTATTCATGATTCACGAAGGTAATTTCGGTGACAAAGCACCTCTGCCCACGTATTCATGATGTATCTTGCCTACACAGGTATTCTAATAGTAATTAAATTTAATATTATTAATTTACTACGAGTATTTATGTCTGGCAATAGGCAATCCATGTATAATATGTTATGTTTATATATTTATAATTTTTTATGTTCATAGAAATAAGCCATTGTGGAATCGTAAAAGAACTGTTCTTGTATATAGAAAGTACTCCAAAAATAGTAGAATTCGTTAGTGGGTCGGATTTTATGGATACTTTAATTTCAGGAAAATTACCGGTATATAATTTATTTTGTTGATTTAATTATAAAGCATAAACTCAAGACTAAAAAAGTAGGACGATCTTAATTCGACGTATGTTTGTTACGCGATTACTCGGTCCACAGGCAACCGATTTTAATGATACATGGTTAGGTAATCTTCGAATTTTCAATGAACCCCCGATAAACGGTCCCTCCGCTAAGGAGCTACGAAGACACACACACACATATATTCACGCATGCCCACACGCATACACACGCGGACAAGTCAAATATATACCTAACACCTCTCATTTTGCATCGGGATTTATACAATGTATGCATTTAGAAACTGGTAAATATCGAAATCATTTGCTATTAAAAAAAAAACTTTTTATGTGCGATTTGGTACCTAATGATTTCAGTTAGGAGTCGGTTTTTATAGTTTATCTGTGCTTTGTTATTAAACCTTAACTTACTAATACAACATTATTATAGGCAAATAGGCGAGAGCAATTATTACCTAAGCAACTATAATATACCTACCCGGTAGTAAAATAAGACAATTCGGACTAAATTAGTACTAATTTCTGGCCTCTGCTTTAAACAAAGTTATAATACTTATAATTAAAACAAAGATTTTTAGGATGATTTATTTCGTCTGTTAGATGAATTTTTATATTTTTAAGAGTTTTTTACATTTCGCTAAATCTTGTTCCATACTCGAATTGCTTGAAAAATATCGCTAACTTGGCGATAAGGCCGCCTTTATGTATCTTATAGTTTAATTTTATTATATGTTTGTAATTTTTTTGTATGTGGTGCATAATAAAGAACTATTGTACTTATTGTATAACATTGTAAAGTTAGCACTATTTGGTCATGTCAAGCAGGAATAGTACTACATATATTGGTCAGTAAAAAAGCCTTAGGTATCTTGTGATATATCTGGGCTCTTAACAAGAATTTACGGCTTGTCAATACCATGACTTCGTAATGAGCTTGACAATTTTACTATACCTACTCGCTACCGTCTCTGTAAATTATTTGTATGAAAACTTTGAACAGCGCCTCTATCGGTAACTAAGAGAAACACACTTTTAGACCAAAAGTGTCATAGATATCGACAAGTATGTTACTGAACGTTAGGTGTACCTCATGGTAAAGCCTGGTATTTTACTACCCTAGGGATGTAAATTGTAATACACATACAATTAAAATAAGTGATTAATATTGACTTACCTATCAAAATCAGTTAGCCTCGACGAGTCTCTGAAGCCTTTGGCAAAGGGATTGGAATCTATCTTCAGTTTAGTAATCAGCTGGTTCTGATAGGCTGTGACGGCTGTGAACACCGTCTCAGGGAATATGAAGGTCCGATGCTGCTCACGGGTCAGGTCCGTGATAGGTCCACCTCCTTCCCGTACTTTGACTAAGTGGATTCGAGGCTGGTACCGATGCATGGAGTTTAGGACTATCTGCGAAAGAAAAAAGTAACGTAAGCATCATTAAAAAAATAATAATTTCTAGATTAGCATCTTTGGATCAAACTACACAGGTTTGTAACAATTACAAAACCATTTTGCAACAATTTCTTAACACACGTATTCCAAAAATAAATAATTTTCATTTATTTATGTCTTTTATTTAAAGAAGTGCCAAGGCCAACGCATCACGCCGGAACGGGTCGACTAATTTTGTTAATTTTTTTTGTCGTGCTAGTTATAGCACTCGCCTCTGTGGTCTAGCGGACCAGGTGTTCGACTTGACTTCATGAGGTCCCAGGTTCGATTTCCGGGTCGAGAAAAAAATGTGGTTTTTCCAATTTTCCATTTAAAAAAATGTTGCTCGGGATTGGATGCGTGCCAAGTTCGCGTCAGACTTGCCACATATCATATCGTGAAACTTAGTGGCTAATGATGGGTGCCCCGGTTGTGTCTCTGCTTACTTCTTCAGGGATAAGGCAAAAGCAACAAATTTTAAAAACTTGTATTTAAAAAGAATTTGGTTCGCCATACATTTTGTCAGAGGACGATGAATTTTTGTATGGATGTATGAATAATTGTATTGAATTCTTTTTTCGCGACTTTCTAAAATTGTAGAACAAAAGTTGTTACTTTTGATTAATTTTAAGAATTAAGTTTCAGTTGTTAAAAAATATTAATTTTCAGTTTAATTTATTGTTTCAACATTTCTTTTGAAACTAGATACTTTTTAAAAAGTTCATTTAATTTTTAAAACGAGTTTATCTTAATATGTTATTGATATGATATTATGAGTAATTCATTAGCATAATAAGTACTTAGTTAACTTATAATCACTTTAAATTGCTTTTAACTGTAATTTATTTTGAAGCCAGTTACGTTCGCTTGCAGGTTCCTGGATTCAATTTAATATTGGGTTAATTTTTCAAACGTAGTTTTCTTTAACTTAACAATATGCATAACAACAATAATAATAATGTCACGGTGTGCGTGATTGAACTCCTCCGAAACGGCTTGGCCGATTTTCGTAAAATTTTTTGAGCACATTGAGTAGGTCTGAGAATCGGCCAACATTTAGTTTTCATACCCCTATGTGACACGGTTGACTCAACTAAACTCAGTTTTTTTCCTAAATTCACATTTAAAAAAATAGCAGAACTACGTCTGCCGGGTCAGCTAGTAGGTATATAAAAGTATACATTATTAGGTCACACCCCGCTCACTGGATCTTGATTAAATTTCTATGGGACTATCTTGGAATCGTAAAAGCGCAATAAACATACAAAGAAAATAAAAAAAACACAGTCTAAGTGTAACCTCTTTTAACTCAGTTACGGAGTAACAATTTATTAACTCATCTTAGTTTTTAGACTACATTTTATGTCAGTTAGTTATTACCCTTTCGTTTATTATATATTGTAATATTTTTATATATTTTAACAAGACTTTTATTTCTTTAGTCTAACTGTTAAAATCCATTTATTTAGTCACAGATTTAGTGTTGACATAACATGGCAACACTATCACGTATATATTAAAAAACAACACAACACATTGTAAAAAAGTGGAAATTTTAAAAACCATGTCGCCATTTTGCATACAGATAATAAACGCCAAATTATTCAAATAAAATCCATAAAAACCAAGGGCATTCAAAATATTAAAAGTCAACAATATTGTATTAAATAACTTGCTGAAACTTGTCTCATAAAATCAAATTTTATTTTCTTAAACATTAAATCGTAGAATAAACTTTGTAAATATTATAAATATTTATTCAAACGCATATTTCTGTAAGAATAATTAATTCTGGACAAAATGACAGAAACATCAAGTGGTTTTCTTGTTAATTAAAATGTTGGTAGTGCGTTATCTACTTTAATGATGAAGCCAGTGATTTCTCATCAAGTTACATAGTAGGTAATTAATTGGTGGGTCTGATCTGATGCGCCGATAGTAGCGCCGCTCTGGTAAATTGTTCATGCTGCCACTGACGATGTTATTAACATTTTATAATTCATTAATTTGAATACCTAGATGTTTATTACATAATAAGTTAACGCAGGGCCGAATTAAGAGGAAACCGGGGCGAAAACTTCGGGGCCTCAACAATGGAAAGGCGACTCTAGAGATTTCGTATGAAATATTTCAAAAATTCAGACTAATAAACACTTGTATACATCTTTCCTTTTGATTTTTTTAGGGTTTTACGTTTACCTACAGCCATTTGTAGAAACATTGTTGATCTTTGACCGCCTCACTGAACGAGTAGCTAGAGTAACTTAACTATAACGAAAAGCCGCGAGGTTCGGGTTTTCTCGACAGGGGCAGACTTTCGTGTGTCTGGTTGTTTATTAAATTTATTCTGGTATCTAAGTATTTCTACTTCTGCGTATTAGTGTCGTTGACTAACACCCATAACACAAACATGTAATTTGTTTACCTAACCCCAAAGTTAGATTCAAATTGCATAGGGATCCAGGGATGTTTATTTAATTATTATTAATATTAAATTTGAATAGATACGTCGACTGAAAAAGTTAAATATTCTATTTGGAAAAAAAATTGGGGCAAGGGTGTATTCACTATTTTTGGCCCCAATTCCTACAGACCTCTAAATCCGGACCTGTTTATGCTTAGAATGTTACTTAATTTGAATGAAAAGTGGATTCTTTGTTGTAACAACGTTCCATTTTCAAGGCTATAACGGTTTGTTTGTGAATTCTTTTCCTAATTAGCGTTTAACATATTTTTGTTTATGTTACATTCATTCTAAATGGCTTATACCATCCGCTTATTAAGTTTAATATCGTAATGATCATTTAAAAGCTCATTTAAATTACAAATTGCCGATCCGAGAATATTATGATCACTGGGACAGAACAAATATCATCCATATTTCAATCAGTAGGATTTTAAAAAAGTATGTTTAATACAACTAGCTTTGAAAAAATTAAGAAAAAAATGTTTTTAATTTGTAAAGCATATACAATTACCATTTTTTATTAAATAAAACGTTAAGAAAAAAACAAAAGCCACACATATGATTTAATTACTTGTTTCATTTAATGATTTACTTTTAGTTACTAAGGTAAATCATAATTAATAATTTCCTTGACGCCTATTTTTTTAAAGGTAAAGGTTTTTTTGCAGGTTCCTCCTTCCCTGAAATACTTTTTTTTCTGGCGATTTGGTCACAGAGGCGACAAGAGAGCCTAAGAATAAAGTAAAAAAAATCGTTTTACTCTACTCTAAATAATTTATCTTTTTATTAAGAATTAGTACAGTGCATACAAGTATTAATTAGTTTTTTAAATTTTAAAAAAAGAAGTTCCTCGCAGATTTCCTGCAACTTAATATCAGAATAAACCATTTGAATAAAATGCTGAAAAATGCTTGCTGTTTATGTTTCTACCTTCCTTTCTAAAAATACGTAAGTGAAAAGTACTTTATTACTAATGCAGTTTTCTAATTGTTTAAAATATGATCGATTATTTCATTTAAGTTACCCGATTTTAAAAAGGATTATTTTTTATTAAGTGCAATAGAAATGTCAATGTGTTTAAGAGAAGAAGGGTTTGATTATTAATAATGTTAATTTAATTTCACATACAAATGTCTAAGTTTACACTATAGCTTCTTCGGAGTCAAAAATGTCTTTATTGCGTAATTATATACCCTCTACTTCTTTCTCCTCCAAAAAACTAAGACTACAAATAAAGAGCTCTTATTATACTTTCATGTTCTCACATAAAACACCAGAGGAAAGTTATATCAACTAATTAACGTAATTACAATGATTACATCTCTGCTATTGTAAAAAGTTGTAAAATAATGTAGTATCTGATTAGAGGAATTTCTCTAAAATCTACGTACTTTTGACATCTAAAAACATGTATTCATTCTCAATTAGTAAACATGTAGCTGAAGAGTTTTGGCCCCATTTTGAATGAAGACGGTCGTATTCTTCGGTGTTTGGGTAGGGATCCACCACGTTCCTTATTCCTGCCATCATAATGACAGTACCAGGTCTAGTCTGGAGGGTGGGGTAGCCGGTAGATTTGCACAATATTCCGGCCATATTTCAGCGGTGCACCTATATAATCTATGGTCTATAAACATATATCTATTAGTAGCTTAATGTCAGCGATACTAAGTTCATCGGGTCGGCTAGTATATTGGATGGACCAACTTTATCCATTTTTTTAATATGTGTTAGTTAATATCAGGTTGATAATGTCAAGGTTCTTATGATGAGGAAAACCCACATACCTATGAAGCGTAGCGAACCGTAGCGAAAATAAAAAAAAAAAATTCCCCTGGATAGACGTTAGTAATGTTAGACGATACAAATTTCGTTAAAAAACCGGCAAAAAGCGAGTCTGACTCGCGCTCGAAGGGTTCCGTACTATCTATCTTTTAAAAATTACTTTTGTTGCATGGGATATTTTAATACTTACTTTATTGTCATTTAATTATTTATTGAAGTAAATATTTTGTGGAAATTTGAAGCGTCTACCCGTTACTGTTTTTAGTAGTGAGCTAAAAACCTACGATAAAAACTCGTTTACTGTATGGGGACCCGAATATTTTTTTTTAATTTTTAATATTTGTAGTTATAGCGGCAAAAAAAATACACCATTTGTAAAAAAATCAGCTAGCTATAACGGTTTTTGAGATACAGCCTGGATACAGACAGAGGATATTGGAAGCTTAGTAATAGGGTGACCGCCTCGTTGGACGAATGGCTAGCGTACACGCCTAACTACATCGATCAACCACTAGGCGCGGGTTCGATTTTGCGGTTTTACGTTTACCTACAGCCATTTGTAGAAACATTATTAATCTTTGACCGCCTCATTGGTCGAGTGGCTAGCGAAACTTAAATACAACGAAAAGCCGCGAGTTTCGGGTTTTCTCGACGGGGGCAGGCATTTGTGTGATGAACATTTAGATGTCTGCATTTCCGGGTCAGGGTGTTTATTAAATTTATTCTGGTATCTATTTAAGTATTTCTATGCATTTGTATCGTTGACTAACACCCATAACACAAGCATATAATTTGCTTACTTCAGGGTTAGATTCAATTTGTGTAACTTGTCCAGGGATATTTATAGGGTTTTGACCCTTAGGGTACGGAACCCTAAAAACAAAAGTCATTAAGGCGATCACACACGTAAAGCTAAATCAAAACAGAGTCGGGCGTGGCTGTTGTCATTAAGGATCTTATTTCTTCACCTGCGGTCTTATGAATTATCATCATCTCCCACGCCTTATTTATTACACCATGGTGGTGATTATATTTATTAAAGTGTGAACACACGATATTCTTTCAATATGGCTATCACAAGATGAATGAAATAAGATACTTAGATAATCTAGCATTAAGCCATTTTCAACTAATTAAGTAAATATTGGTTTACTTATTATAATAAAAATGTTAGTTTGAAGATGATTAAGGTAGGTAGTAAGGCAGGTAATCTATCTATATATATAAAAATCAATTGCTGTTCGTTAGTCTCGCTAAAACTCGAGAACAGCTGAACCGATTTCGCTAATTTTGGTTTTGAATTATTTGTTTAAGTTCAGGGAAGGTTTAAAAGATAAGAAAACAGGGAAAACTGCGAGGAAACTAGGAAAAACAACATTTTACTTTTTCCCATACAAACTGAACGGGTGGAACCGCCGGGATAGCTAGTCTAATACATAAAATTTTCGTGTCAAGGTGTGCGGGATTGAACTCCTCCGAAACGGTTTGACCGATTCTCGTGAAATTTTGTGAGCACATTCAGTAGGTAGGTCTGAGAATCGGCCAACATCTATTTTTCATACCCCTAAGTGATGAGGGTGACTCACCCCCATTTTTTTTACTAAAATCACATTACATATATTAGCAGAACAACGCCTGCCGGGTTAGCTAGTATAGGTATCTATAAAATAAATTAAATAGAAGTGTGTGTTTGTAATACTTAAACAGCTTTTTCCCATATTGTAGGTATATAATGTGGTACTTAAACACAGACAAAGTCTGTAACATGATGTTTTTTTTACAGTCTTCGTCGGTCTGTCTGTTTATTTCGCCTTATCTCTGAAACGGCTGGATCGGAGTTGACAGGACTTTCACTGACATCTGGTGTACCTACTAAGGGGTAACTTTAGCTACTTTTTTATGGAGAACATCTTAATAAACCAAAAACTATTTGGTTCAATTCCAGTCTCTAAATATAACTAGCTGTCCCAAACGTGTTCAAAATTTAGTCGTTTTATTTATAGTATCTTCATGCCCATGCACCCGCGACTAGCCGAAGATACTAAAATCCACGATGTGATAGGTAACAAATCAATCCAACCGGGCGCATATCCAATCACAGGCAACGTTATTTTGACTAGAAATTTGAAAAAAAAAACACATTTTCTTTTCGTTGTCCTACCCATGGATCGAACCTAGGACCCCATGAAGTCAAGTCCAACAACAACAACAAAGTCCCCGTGTTGGTCCGGGCTCCTTTGTAGAATAGACCATCTGCCTTCCTGTGCCAGGCAGCTCGTAAAAGGCGAGCATAGGCTTGCCGTCACTAACACCATGACATCTGACTAGGTGCTAGAGTTTCGCAGCGACTCACCCGGATTGGTACCACCGCCTTACCTATTCCTGCCGCCATAACGTCATGACGTGTTCCGGTTCGGAGGGTAAGGTAGCCGGTAAACTTACTTTTGCTCGAGGCCTAACATCCCGGCTTGTGGTTGGCAACGCACCATTACCACCTTTGGTGTCTCTAGGCGGCGGGAATTTTTACCATCAGGAAATCCGTCTGCTTCTTTGCCTTCCAATGTTATAAAAAAAAAAACTGAACCGCTAGACCACAGAGGCGACTCTATATAGATATCTTTAAAATACATTCGGATTTCCGAAGCTTGACGAATATAGCCGAAGCGCATAATTTAAAGTGTACTACTGTACCTAATAGTGCTTTTCAACGTGACACTTTGATGTGAAGTCCCTTCAAGCTTCAATTTATTCCATCCTATCCCTGGGTTACTTCATGAACCAAACCGGAAGACTGCAATGGCGAGCATTTTAGTAGGTAGGTACGATAATGGCAGAAATAGGAATAATGGTCTAGTACGGAAGAGTCGACGCGTTTCCCGCTTATTCTGACTACTGTTGAAATGAACTAAATAACTAAATAGGTAATTCCAATAACAGATCATGGGGTCACCATATTATATCCACCCAAAATAGACTATAGGTTTTTCCTTTTGCACAACAGTATGTCGATTTAAATATCAATTTATGAGCTGCACACATGCCCAATTCTTCTTTTTCCTCTTTAGCAAGGAGAAAGAGGTTTGTTACAAGTTTGACGTGCTCTATGTGTGTCTGCCTGTGACATCATAACTCCTAAACATGTGAACCGTATTTGATGAGGATATTTTTGATTGAATGCTAACGTGAACTAGATCGTTCTTAGATACTTTATTTTCTTAAGCATTTATCTTATCACCCCAGTAAAGTGGTTTCAAAGTCTATCAAAGATATTGTTGATTTGGTCGTATCTATCTTCCGCAGCGAGTAGTGTCCTACTTACTATGGAAATACCTATATCAATATCAAAAAAGTTTTGTTAGTTACGAGTCTCAAGAACGGCTAAACCGATTTGACAGATAGATAGGAAGGGGAGGGGTGTTAGAACCAGGAGACGGATATAGGATACATTTAAAAAATGAATTTTAATTTTTCCTATAGCATTCGGTCAGTGATCGGGTTGAACGAAATTCGCCGGAACAGTTAGTTCAAAATATATAGTTGCTTGTGTTGCTAAATACGTAAACCAACATACCTACTTCATCATATAAGGTGGTTTTTATCTCTACAATGTTTTTATTCCTATGGAGATAAGAAAGTATGTTAAAATACCTACAAGTACGAAGTAATCCACATGCCTATAGAGTATAGCTTTTATAAATGTAATAGCCTCACGTACCTACTTGGGTGACGACATGGGTCGCTCAAAAGGGATGTACTGCCCACTTCGCCCTATCGTTAAGCCCCAAGCGATATTAATCTTTAATATAATAGTGGCAAGATAATGTATTCCTTGTTGGTAAAAGAAGCACGTCGCTATAATTGCGGTGGGGGCGTTGGGAGGAACGTGGGGTGGAGCGGTGCGGTTAACGGAGGGGCACAGAACGCTCCAGACCGTGAAGCGAGCGACACGTCTTGTTAGAGCGCTGCTCTATAAATTTAATTGTCTATTTTAGTATTTTTAAAGTGAAAATTTTTGTTTTGTAAAAACATACACTGTCATAGTGTTTACACGGTGAAATGTGTAGTATAAGTAACTATAAACGTCTTTGCATTTGTCATGCAAACTATAATTAGGTATCGTAATAAGTAATTACGAGCTTAGATATAGGTAAACATTTATTTTATTATTATTATGTTATTTTAAATAGGTAAACCAATTGTTCGGCACTCTATAAAAACGGTCTAACTTTATTATTTACTTTTAGATTTACGTTTCATGTCCAGATAAGCATTTTTCTACAAAGTTAATTTTATAATTAATAATAGAAAAGTAAGGCAAACTGTCAGACGGACATTTGTTAAAATTTATTGGAGAATAAAGCAACCCAAAATGTTTATGATTAATAATTTGTTATAAAATGTTTATTTTTAGTTAGTTACGTTTCCAATTATACCTTTAGACGAATATGTAGGTATCCATACTTTTTAAAATAAAAGACAATATCAAAATGTATGTTTACAATTTATTTTACTTCTTCTCATTACTAAGGGGTAATCAACATGTTATTTTTATATCCAATATTACAACAACCGCATATCTTTGTCTCTCTTGCAAACTCGATTGATTGCATCGAAATTTTTGTTATAAAGTTACATGAGGAGCGTTACGAATCACTGGTATTACAATTTGCACTGTTCTAATCTGAGTATATTTATATAAATATAAAAATAAAGCTATATTTCCCTTGATCATCGAATTACGCGTGAATAGGTGAAACAATTTCACAAATTTATTTTTTGTAGTCATAATTATTGTCAGAAAAATAAAAATTAAAATAATATCAAATTTAATAACTTTACAAAATTCAATATGTATTCATGTTAAGAGAGGACGTTCGCTAGGTCAGTTACAACTACTTATATTAATATATCTTCTTGATTTTGGTTCACCCGAGTAAATTACCATGTTATTCCTTTCTCTTAAATTCTAGATTTAGCCTTTGGGATTTGGTATTTGGGGGTTTAATTTATCTACTTGTTTACTTAAACTTTATAATTTAAAATTACATGTTGACTGTGTTATTTTCAATAATTTTAGTTTACTTAATATAATTATCTAAAATCAGAATCAGAATAATTTTTATTCACACGAACCATACAAGTGGTATTTGTGGGCGTCGACATTTTTTTAAACTACCACCGGATCGGAATCGCGGCCTCACACTGAGAAGATCCGGCGAAATATTATGTCATATTAGTAAATTAAGAATTACTGCTAAAAGTTAGGTATAGTTGACACAACATGTACTACCTTTCGATTAACATTTTGTAAATAGTAAATACCTCATTATTCATTTTATACACATTGTAGTTACATTGATAATAAGGATAACAAACAAAAACAATAACAACAAATTATGTTATCTTATACCTTTAAACGAGCAATTCTTGTATATATATAATTGGAATCTCGGAATCGGCTCCAACGATTTTCATGAAATTTAGTAAATAGGGGGTTTCGGGGGCGATAAATCGATCTAGCTAGGAATCATTTTTAGAAAATGTCATATTCGTGTTTTATTGTTGTTGTTAGGTAACGAAGTCCGTTGTTAAGTAACGAAGTCAATGATTGTTTGCTTTGAGTTTAGACTTTTTAAATTTTCGAACTTAAATATAATTTCCAAAAAACACAATTTATAAAAAAATAAAAAAAAATACCGAGCAAAGCTCCAGGTACTATATACTTAATACGTGCAGAATTTTAAAAATTGTTAAAAACATTTCAACTTAACATTTTCACGTTTTACCCCAACCTCCTCTTCACGAATTATTGAATAAAAAATGCGAATTTAAGCATGGAGGCGGATAAATAATCAGTTTCCAGAGTGAAAGGCTGGCTACCGTCGTCAATAAGCTGTGCGTCGATATTTCGATTAGCGCACGAGGCCGCGGATTACCTCGGCTTTTCGCCTCCACGTACCAGCCCGACAAATTGGCCCATTTGTACCTTCCGCACACCGGTGACATTACACGGACTAGCACAAAATACTCCAATTAGATATAAAACGATTTCAAAGTTAGCAAGTAACCGGTGGTTGCTGCTTTGTTTGCGATTGCATGGTTCCTATATTCAAGAAACGAGTCGTTTTGATTACGGATCTTCTATAATTAAATAAATAATTTGATAATAATATTAATAATTTGATTACGGATTTTCTAGAGTAATGCCCGGTTCCTATAATCAACGAATCGTAATCCGTCATCTAAACCATTCGTAGTTTGTTCAAAAGTAACGGAGCGTTACCAATATTTAAAAAAAATGTTTAGAATTAACAGTCGGAAACGAACAACCGAAACAGTTGAACCGGGCATTAGAGATCCTTA
>NJDD01004071.1:0-14488 GCA_002245505.1 Calephelis nemesis
CTTCCAATTTCCAGATTTTGATGAAATCGTGTTTGGAGAGTAACCCTACTGACCCTTTAGTTTAGCTGCGTTTTCTATTAATTTGAAAATTCACGCCACTTTGCCAAAGCCAATACCTATATGTCGGCTGAGGCATTATCGCAGGCACCTGATGCTGGTTACGATTGATCAGGTGTTAGTCTTTTCCTACAGACGAGGGACCATCTGCCTTCCTACCTGACATCATTACCAACAAGGTCATTGCTGGTAGAGGTCTAGCAGCCACTTGCCCGAGTAGGGACCGCCGCCTTAATTATTCCTGCCGACAAAGTGAGCATCAGGAGCACCTTATGCTTGTTCGCTGTCTTTTACCACAAAAAGTGTGAATAATATGGGTAGCTAGAGATTATGTCTTTATGTTATACAGCATTACATAAATGATGCACATGTTGTGCAACATACAATATACATATAGTAGGTACATTAAAAGTTCTATATAACCGTCAGCGGTACCGATCTCCACCTTTAAGGTTCACTCACTGTAAACCTCTGTATGGTAATGCACAGAACTTTAAAATAAAGCATTATTTACGAAAGTCTTCTTATAATCGTGAACCAAACAAACTCGATAAAAGCCCCAAGTATTTAATTTTAATAACCACCGGACCCAAGATCTCAGCTGTGGGTACCATTGTACCCGGACACACACCGCTCCGCACACCGGACCTGTGCGGCAGGTAAATACACGTGAACATTAGTGTGCAACCTCCGTAATCCACCTGCGTCCGTAGAATACACACATATCTATTAATTTAAGGTTTTCTAGCCATCGAAATCGAACATCTTGCCATAAGGACATCTTTATACTTTCCTGCAAGGGACAAAAAGCAAGGTCAGTCCAATTAATAAATGTCTGTTGGAGAAATATTTACGTTTTAGTTAAAAAGAAGTTTGGTGGTATTACAGCCGCTAGATGGTGGTGGGCAGCATAGCGATACAAATTTAGTCTGATGTTACAAAAGGTTCACTTGATTGTAAAAGAGATCTGCTGAAAACCGTTTTCTGCTTTTGTAATTTTTTATGTTGATACCTACTTTGTAGGATGCAATACTACATATTATACCTACGGTTCAGTGATATTAGTAGCACAGGTGAAAGAAAGAACTCCAATTAGGTATTTGACCACTAAGCAGTCCAAGTTGTGTGAGATAATGGTACAGGAGACGGAAGGGCCCCCGACCCGACCTCTGTAAGTATAAATACATAAATATGCGGTCGGGAGGTGAATCGATTACGGTCAGTAAACGAATGTTATCCCGACGTAACGCGACCGCAAACACGCCACTTACCGACACTCCGACCGACCACTTAACTACACCGCGGAGCTGGCGATGTGTGGACACGGTACTTTTATAATAACAGTATTATTTTTAGTTAAATACGTCGGTAGGTGTAGGTTACAAGGATTCCCAATACATCTTAATATATATAAATCTCGTGTCACAATGTTTGTCTTCAATGGACTTCTAAACCACTTAACCGATTATAATAAAATTCGCACACCATGTGCAGTTCGATCCAACTTGAGAGATAGGATAGCTTATATCTCAATTTATGGTAAAAAAATTACCATCCGAGCGAAGCCGGAACGGGAAGCTAGTTCCATATATAGATTTTGTATGCACGAGACTCGGGTTCGATACTCAACAGTAGCATATATTCATGAAATGAATAAAATAAAATGAAAATGATTTAGTATCTTCTCGTCCATATCCCGGAAAGGTTAGGCAGAGGCACACCCAAAGCCAGCCGAAGACACTAACCCACATTGTGATAGGCGGCAAGCCTATCGCCAACCGGACACATACCTATCCAATCCCCGGCAACGTTATTTTTATGAAAAATGTATCGAAAGTACTCTTTTTTTTTGTTGCACGACCTAGGCGTCGAACCCACACCTAACCTCATGAAATCAAGTCCAACGCCGAAACCCTTGATCACACAGGCGATATTTAATTTGCGAAATATGTGTCAATAAGTTGTTACAAAATATTTCAGCACACCAACATATTCTACAACATATTGGTGTTCAAATATTTAGGTATGCAAATCAATTACCTACTTATATTTTAATACTTAAAACAAAGTAGGTACCTACTTATTTTATATCAATATCTAGAATTTTAATAATTTATTTTACACGATTTTAAAGAAAGATTAATTTTAATCCTATCTACCGTACAATACACTGTTTCCAATTATTAGTTAGTCCTCTTACCCAAACATTTTTGATAGGCAAAAGAATCCGTAAAGTAAATGGGTGCACAACATTTTAAATAAAGCTTAACACATTCTTAAAAAAAACTGCTGTTTGTTGATAATATATTTAAAAAAAACAGTCTTATAATGGCAAAGAAGAGTAAATGTGCCGGTTTTTTCGGAGCTCGGTTAAAGAAATAGGTAACTCATCTTTCAAGTTTATCAACTTTGGATTTAACTTTGAAATGTTCTGATTTGTTTGTTTTTTACGACTTTTTAAGGGAATCAAGCTAGTTAGTAAAAAATCAGAGTAAATAGGTATGTCACATAAATTTATAAAGTGCCACATCTGTGCGCTTGTTGGATCGGTGGCCAGAGCACTCGACGGAATCTGATATGCACTCGACTGGATTGAGCATCATCTAAATGAAATATAAAACTCACATAAAAGTTTATTATTTCCACCCGTGCGCCTTTCTACTGGCAATCTGGAGGTATTCCATCCAACACCAATCTGTACCTATCATTCATTAATGAATGAATACACTTTATTCTGCAACAACTGTTAGGTACCCAGGTACAACCATGATATTATTTAAAATAATGTAAGGAACCCTACCTACGTACTTAATATTTAACTTGCACTGTAGGTATTTTAAATTATTATTTTACAATATTATAATATACGTAGGTAGATACCGACAATTTTGGTTCAGGTCCGCTTAGTTTCCACGTGTTAGTCCGGTTCCGCTAGGTGGAATAGGCCATTTGTCTCTCTTCGAGGCTGCTCTTAAGTGGTGAGCATAGGTTAATCTATGTATCTATAGGTAGTTACCAACAAGACAGCAGGTGGAAGAGTGCTGTACAGTTACTTAGGGATACACCGCATTAAATATTCCTGCCGTACTTCTAGCCGACAAACCACCTGCTTTCAACTCTTGGCACGAGCTCTTCAGCGCAACTAGCAACTCTTTCCTCTTGTCCGTAAAAAACGCAATACCAAAAAAAATGCAATACCAAAAAAAGGGCTGGACCTAAGGGCTGGACCCTTTGGCGTTGTGTAGGGAAGTCGCATCTCTTTGTCTATTCTAATGAATATACCTACTAGGTATGCATTTAAAATATTTACCTGCTAAAATCTGCTTAAACTGTTGGCTTAGTTTCTTAGCGTTATCTATCGCATTTATCGCGGGGAGTGCACAAATAATATAGATGGATTAATTAATGTAATAGGTATTACGTCGCTGAATTCCTCATGCGGACATCGCCTCAAAATTACGTAGTTAGGTACATGGCGTTCTGCTGGGCGATCCCAATGACATTTTCACCCCGCACTGCCAAGGTTTTATCAGAATGGTATACCTACACCATTCTGGTAAATTAATCGCAGGTGTATCTACTTATTTTATAAATGTTTTAGGCAAATATTTACTTTGTTACGCGTATCGATTAAACCAATGATATCTATCATCTAAAAAGAGAGAACTTGTGAAACAAACTGACATAACAACGTGTTATGACCAAAATGTTATGTTTATTGCTTTTCAAAATAATCTCCTTCATATTTTAAACATTTTTCATGCGATCGAACCATTTTTTAAAACAGGTGTTGGTCCGGGCTCCTTTGTAGAATAGACCATCTGCCTTCCTGTGCCAGGCAGCTCGTAAAAGGCGAGCATAGGCTTGCCGTCACTAACACCGTGACATCTGACTAGGTGGTAGAGTTTCGCAGCGACTCACCCGGATTGGTACCACCGCCTTACCTATTCCTGCCGCCATAACGTCATGACGTTTTCCGGTTCGGAGGGTAAGGTAGCCGGTAAACTTACTTTTGCTCGAGGCCTAACATCCCGGCTTGTGGTTGACAACGCACCATTACCACCTTTGGTGTCTCTAGGCGGCGGGAATTTCTTACCATCAGGAAATCCGTCTGCTTGTTTGCCTTCCAATGTCATAAAAAAAAAGGTAGACCACAGATCTGAAGGCATGTTTTCTACGTGCTAATTGAACGCCATCTCTGCCTCTTCGGAGTTGGTAAAAGTAAAACCACTAATTAAATCTTTGATTTTGTGGAAAAAGCAGTAATCACAGGGTGCTAGGTCGGGGCTATGCGCAGGATGAGTGATGAGATGTATTTTTTCGGAAGCTAAAAATGACTTTGTTTTGTTGGCCGTGTGTGAAGAAGCGTTATCATGGTGTAGGAGAAGGCGACTTTTGGGTCTCCTTTCACGAACTTTTTCTAACACCCTGGGTAAACAAATGGTAGGATACCACTCGGCATTAACACTCTTTTGATCTTCAAGTGGAATTGTACAGAGGAGACGGTAGCTGAGAAAAAAAAGCGATAATTTTTTTTACCAACGTTTCTCGTTTGTCTCACTTTTGTTGGCCTGTTCTCATTTTCAAACACCCATTTACAAGATTGCTGTTTTTTTTCGGGCTCAAAACAATAAATTCACGTTTCGTCTCTTGTGACAATGTCATAAACAGCATTAGAATGTCCGTGGTCGTACTTCAGTAGTATCTGTGAGCACCATTCCACGCGAGCCAGCTTCTGCTCCGCTGTCAGTTCATGAGGGATCCAACGACAACGAAGTTTCCGATCTTTCAATACTTCGTGCAAAATTTTTTGAATTTGATTTATACTTACCAATCCCCAACATTCTTTAAATTGTCTCATAGGTGATCCGGGAGTATTCTTCAATTAACCGCTTAACAGTAGCCACAAGAGAACTTTTAAAATCATAAAAAATCATCGCTCTAAAATATTTTCGACTTAATTCTGTTTTCGTTGCGTAGGTTGGAAATTGGACGTGAGATAAAAAAATCTACTGACAAATTATTTCCCGCCAACTGTTTTTTTTTATTATTGAGAAGGTGACAACGTTTTAAAAATATAACATTCGAAATTCAAATACATAGTTTCGATTAGCTAGAAGTGCAAAACTTTTAGTGTGCCCCAAATAGTATGTATATAAATACTACCCAATAAGAGGACTTCCATAGATACGATACATAGCAAACCCGAATTTTGTATGAAGTTTACTTACAGTGACACATGTCACTTGGTGAAAATGTATAACCCGTATAAGGGTTTTTGGCGCCATCGTGAATGAAGATGGTCGTAATTTTTTCACAATTATTGAATTTAGTGTAAAATATGAGTAAAATTGGTTAATTTAGGTGGAAATTAGTTTGATTTTGTTCAGTGAAAGTGCACAAATGAAATAATCTTGAAGAAATCAGTGTACCGTGAATTTCCTCGCTGCCGCCAAATCTCATAGACGAGCTTGTGTAAAGAAACCACCGCTTTATTCAAGACCCAGACATGACTTTGTAAATATTGAGTAATGACTGAAATAAAGAATTAATACTCACGGAAGACATAAATTGAAAATATATAGAAGGAAAAAGATTTAGTACACGGAAGACGTGGCTGTATGGACTCATCCTTTGCCTTTCGCCGACGGGATAAAATTAAAATAATAAAAATAAAAATAACCCGTATAAATTGAAAATAAGTCTAAAGGCATATAAGGCAACTGGTGTTACATGATTTAGGCGAATAAAAAACATAGCAAACTTATTTTTTTATTTTTTATATGAAAGTTGTGCCAAACTGGTGTGCCCCATGTACCTATTAAGAACGTCTTTTTTTTAAAAGAATAATACAAAGACAATAGAGTGAAATATTTTACTTTATTTTGGGCATTAAAGTTGCGCGGTACAATTGTTATACCTACCTATATCTACCTATGCAACTCCTTCTACATACCTATATCTACATGGCTATTAACTTACGAATTAAATTACGAATATTGCCCTGTGTTGGTCCGGGCTCCTTTGCAGAATAGACCATCTGCCTTCCTGCCAGGTAGCTCGTAAAAGGCGAGCATAAGCTCACCGTCACTAGCACCGTGACATCTGACTAGGTGGTAGAGTTCAGAAGCGACTCGCCCGTATTGGTACCACCGCCTACTTATTACGCCACGACGTGTTCCGGTTCGGAGGGTAAGGTAGCCGGTAGGTAAACTTACTTTAGCTCGAGGCCTAACATCCCGGCCTCAGGTTGGCAACGCACCATAACCACCTTTGGTGTCTCTAGGCGGCGTGAATTTCTTAACATCAGGAAATTCGACTGCTTGTTTGCCTTCCAATATCATAAAAAAATTTATTATTAGATAGTTCGATTTTTAAGTTTTCATTATAGATTGTTATTAAATTTATTCTGCATGTCGACAAAAATACAGAATAAATAGCGTGAGACCATTAACTAAATAAAAACATCGATAGCATCCGCTAAAGTTACTAAGAAATCACATCCGACTAATAAAAGAAAATTTATGATGACATTTCCACTCACAGACTTTTTTATTGGCCAACCGCAATTCGTAAACGCACCTGATTGGTCTATTTACATGGGGAAATAATGAGAGAAAAGGACACTATAATAGGGTTTCGAGTTGTCACTAGGTGTGTGAGAGGGACAGATAGACACTTCTCACGTACTTACCGATAAAGCAACGTGTTAACGGTAGACGCCCGAAGTTAGATGTTTCGAACGTGATAGCTGCTATACACGCGCTCTAGGATATTGGTTTCTTTATGCTGATCTCTTTAACCGCCGACGGAAAAGAGGTTGTTGTAAATATAACATGTCTGTGTGTGCGCATCTGTCTGTTGAATCGAAAGTATATTTTGTACGGATGGACCGATTGCGATGAGATTTTCTTTTGAAAGCTCACGTGGTTCATAGCTACATTACATTGTCGTGAATAATTAACTTTAAGGATGTTTTATTTTTATTTGAATTTATAGAAAATATACAGTCTATTACTGAACGAACCTTTTCATCTTTTACTGGATAGTGCCAAAAATTCAAAAACTTGTTTTTTTAAAATATAATTACATATCAATTGTTATTAAAACTTTTCAAGCAAGTCTTATTATAGGAACTTAGGTACTTAATAGATTAAAACGTATTATTTTTATTTGGATTATATGCACGTTTCTTATGTAGTCTTTTTTGATGTACTTATGTGCTTTAAAAAAGTATTTACTTTATTAAACATTTAATAAAATTATACAGAAGAGAAGAGTATTTCGGAAAATCAACGTGTTGGTATTTAAGTAGGTATATTTTGGGACTTAATAGTTGAGAAGAAAATGAAGTTTAACAGCTTACTATAGATATCTAGGTACAGGAGACAGATATATAACCTACACATATATAATAACACTTGTTTAAATAGGTAAATGTCATTTCTTTTATTTTCTTGTGTTTTGCGTTTCTCCAAACCCATTGTGACATCTAGTTTATTATATAAATAAATAACTAAAACTAATTTACAATAGTCTATCACTAGTTGTCTTTTGGTGATGGACCATTTAAGAAACAGCTATTAAGAAATTAGCATCTTAAATATACTTCTGATGTTAAGAAATATGTGTAGCCCATAGAAACCACATAGGATAAATCTGGGTTACCAATCTAATCTAGGGGTTAAACATTGTGTATACTTCATGAGTACCTATCTACCTAAATGTTACATGCTGGTACAAGGTCCTGGGTCTCTGGCAAAAGTGGTGCGCTGCCCCTCACACGGATTGGTAGGTATCACTACAGCCTGAAGTCCCAAATATAAGTAACCAGTGGCGTGCGTTCCATAAAGGCAGATAAAACCTCTGCTTTGTAATTACACACAATTAACATTTTAATTAAACTTACGTTAATGTCATAAATTAAAACGATTAATAAGCACGTCGTCTATGAATCATTCAGGTAACTGTTTGTGGCGTCGTATTGCGTAAGCTTGGGAAAAAGCATGAAGTAAGATTTAGGTACTTGTGTGGAAGTAATATTACATTACAAACAAATCTTACGATTGATGACAAATACCTATTTATTAATTTAATTTTATCTGAGTATTCACCACCTACTTTTTTTTTCTAGCACAAAGACGTGGATATGCTATTGAAATAGACCTCAGTGACTAGGATGTGATAAGTTGACAATATAGTAGATATTGTTGTTGTTGACAATATAGCTGTCAGTGTTTAATAATTATTGATTGTTTGGACTTAGTTTAGCGCAAATCAATTTAATACATTTTTCACGTTTTAATTCGACAATTGCTATCGTTATATCGAGAGTGAACCGGGTTTATAAAATGTACTTACTTAGTTAAGCGTCAAGAGTTCGTTTAAAATATAAGGTACCAACTTATCTTTTGACGATAAATCATTAACTTAGATTAGGCATGGCGGTCAAACAAAAACTTTTAACAATTGTTATTAGGTATTATATAAAAAAATAATGTTTTATGTAAGGCAAATGATATTTCGTGCTATGTTGATACGCAAAACTAAACTGCATTCCTAGGGTTGGTAATTTTTGAGAATATCTATGCCAAGATAGGCATATTTGGTCTCTGTGCAAGCTTCTTATTATTAACACATGTGACAGTTGTCTCATACTATTAATAGAGACTCCTGATTGGTCGCTATATTTTAACATTAATTATTTTAAGTATAAAACTAAAATTTTGAATAGGTATCCCTCGACAAAATCTATCCATAATGTAGCTAAGCTCTATTTTTAAACATGGAACCACATCGAAATTGGTCCACTAGGTTACAAGTAATAATACTGCAGACACACACACACACATACACACGTAAAAAATATTTTGATGCCCTTATAACGTCCCTTTTTTTCGATAAAAAAAGAGTACAGGTATGGATGAACCTAATGTAGCTAGGAGTAAAAACCATGTCGAATACATCAGCTTTGATTTTACATGTTTTAATAAGTTAAATAAATATAATTATATAAGCAATTGTATGTAAATATCCACCTAATGTGTGAGGCGGAGATCGTCATCTAAAGTCATCATTTAAAGTTCAAGTTCCAACATTTATAACTGTAACGCAATAAAACTGTTTTATTCTATATTGATATAAAAAAATATTATAAAATTAAAAGTAAAATTTTTATATTAATAAAGAAATAAAGTAAAAGTAAAATATATTGATATAACTTAAATAAAACAAAAAATTACACAACATTTTAATCAAGATTGGTTTATTTAATAAATATCCGTTGAGTGCACATAAAAAATTAAAAACCGAACAGTTGATTTAAATTTTTTACTTTTTTATTTTTTTTTTAAATATATTTGTATATAAATTGTCAGAAATTTAATTTTGAAAGAAATAGATCCAAAAAAACAGGCAGGAGCCAATTCTCTACAACTGCACAATCTGCTTACAAAAGCGATCAAATTGAATACACGTAAACATCTTCAAGAAAAACTCAAAGATCCCCACTACTTACTGCCTCTCAAGCTTTTTTACAAAACGACCGCCCTAAAACATTCCCATCCCTCTCCCGCTCGTACAATCGTGAAATGCAGGCGTTTATTGCTATCTCTTTCTAAGGTTCTTCTAACAGGCGGGCAATCTATCAGCCAAAGTTTATTCGTTTTAAGAACGCTTTGTGGTAAGACGAGTCCCGAATCGCGCTCGGTGTCAACACTCGGTGTGTCCAAATAATGGAGCCGAAATACAAAAACTTCAACGACAGTACGCTCTCCTTACAAGACTGTGAGAAAACAAATTTACTGACAACACCGTTCTCAATAAACGACATACTGACAAGAGAAAATGAATCAAAGTGTGATTTTGAAAATGGAATGTTCTATGGCGGGAAAGTTAATTTTTTCAAGCCTGAAAGTTTTTCCAAACAGGACGTCTACGGAAGGAAGAATGATTTGGAGAAAAACATGAAGTATTACGACGATTGTACCAGTTATAGAGATTTCGCAGATGACGGAGCTTTGGATATGTCGAGGAAAAGTCAATTTCCGGTCACAGAGTTGTCAGGTCAGTGGGAAACTCATTTGTGTTTCATAAAGCTTCATGGTTTTAATAATATTAATTTATTTTGACCGTTTTTTTTATTTGAGACCGTTAAAATATCATGTTCTTTAAACAATTATTTAAAGAATGTCTTCACGCGCTTATAACCGAAGAGGTTGGCAGAGGCATAACCATGGCACCCACGACTAACCGACGAAACTAAACAACACTAATTAAATAATGTGATATGTGGCAAACCTATCGTCAACCGGACATACCTATAGGTATTTAATCACGGGCAAAATTGTTTTTATTACGAAATTTTAATTTTTAAAAACGTAATTTTTTGGTGGATCACATGAAGTCTTGACCGCTAGACTCAGAGGCGAACTGGTTACATTAATCTATATAAATAATCGAGTTGGTTTGTGGCCAAATCTTCACAATAAATGAAGATACCCACTTTACGATTGCGGAAACAAGTGTGCGATTTCGTTGCAAAGTTGATATTTATTTTCTGGTAGGTTAGGTAAGCACGTAGGTAGTGTGTGTTTTACATCTAGCTAATGTAGGAATTGATATTTGCATTGGCTAGGTAGGTAAATATCGGTAGCTATGATTTATTTTTATGATTTTTATGTTCAATTTAAAAAAAAATAGAATGTAGATATTATGTTTAAACAGTATGAACATTTAATGTTATTGTTGTTTATGACATCGAGTGAAGGTTCATACCAAATTAACGTGTTATTTAAACTTTTAAATACTATACCAATGTGAAAAGTGTCCTATTTGCTATAGATATGGATTAGAATTATAATGACATGAACAAGATAAAAATAAGTTGGGGTAAAGCACCTGGATGTTTTTAAAAAAATTAAAACTAGCTACTAGATAAATTTATCGCTTAATTAACCTTCTCTGAATCTACGAAAATCGTGGGAGCCGTTTCCGACACTCGTAGAGTGTATATGTATAAAAACCTTTTAAAGTAGGCATTCCCTGTAACAGTTAGGTATAGAAAGCAAATATAATATAATAATATAAATTTGGTAAATCAGTTAGGAAGGTACCTACCAATTAACCAATAAAATTACGTTTGTTCCCAGTGGCACTTATTTTTTATTTAAAGAAAGACACTGACTGATAATTAACAGAAACTATGGATCAAAGTATTTCCAATATTTTTATTAGTTACCAACACTTTTGCTAATACATAATAAAGATTATTATTATTTTGTCTGATGATTGGTTTTCTTCTATATAATAAATATAAATGACTACGACGCAGGTACGAGGTATTTTATTGCTCTGTAAAATTGCATCCCAATATGTATTTGTAAAAAATGATAATGAGAAAGAACTCATGAAGAATCAAGAACTCAGGGCCGGATTTAAACTCGATGCCGCTCCTGGGCACCGGAAAAAAGTGCGCCCTATTACTAGAATTTTACTTAAGGGGGTAAATACGTGTAGACAGACGTTTTCATGCTGACTTTTTATTAATTTATTTATAGATATTTTATTGACAGATATGAGTAGAGTGATTATCATTTTAAAGTAAAGTAAAGTATCTTCACGCCCATATCCCCGAAGAGGTAGGCAGAGGCACAACCAGGGCACCCACGACTAGCCGAAGATACTAAGTCCCATAATGTGATAGGTGGCAAGCCTATCGCCAACCGGGCACGTTTCCAATCCCGACCAACATTTTTTTTTATTAGAAAATTGGAAAAATCCAATTTTCTTTTTTGTTGGCCGACCCGGGATTCGAACACGAGACCTCATGCAGTCAAGTCCAACACCCGGACCGCTCGACTACAGAGGCGATCATCATTTTGATATCTTAAAAAGCACCTAAGCTTTTTTTAAATATGTTTTTATTTACATTATTATTAATTTATATTTATTGAGTTTTTAACAATATTCTAAATATAAATTTATTAACATTTATTTTTTGTTTTTAGTTTGATTTTCTATAAGAAGCGTGTTTTGAGTTTTATTTATTTTTTACTTTTTAATTTGGTTTATTTATAAAAGCTTGATCTTTGAGTTTTTTAAACTATTATTTGTTTTGTAGAATTAAAATTCTCCTTTGTATTCGAAAAACAAAATTTTCAAAAAATCGTTTTTTTGGAATGACTTCTAAATGGATTCCCGACTAATTCCAAAAAACTAATCAGCTCTTAAGTTTAAATAACCACGTCGATTGACACCAATTCGGTCAAAATCGGTTGATTCGTTCGAGAGGTTCAGGATACTATTAAGTCTGAATCATCGTGGATACATAAATATACAATTATAACAACAACCATTTGTCTATAAAAATCCCACTTTCAAACATTGTTAATCTTAATTTTCTTGAAAATATGTCTCTTTTTAACACGCCTTTATTAGCTCCGGCTTTATGTATGTAACGGAATCTTTGAGCTTAATTTTTACCAGTTTTGAGAGGCCTGATAAATTTGAAACTTTACACACGTATCAAGGGTCGATGACAATACAATAATATGGTACTGTCGAGCTGATCTGATGATGGAGCAGGAAGATATGAACTAGAACTAGATGATCGTATTACATAATTACTCGTTGAATTTATTTGTAACTAAACTTGTACTGTGTTCAAAAGTACCGAAAATGACATCCTATACGATACCGTTTTCCAATTTGCATGATATCGAGATTCAAGAGTAGGTAACCCTACAGAATTGTGGTGGTTACCTATCAAACCGGATCTTCCAAAAATATAGTATCAATACAACAGCTATATTCGTATCAAATCATTTTTTGTTTTGTGACGTAAGTAAACAGCAGATTGGAAAATGTAGGCGTAGGATTTGTGGAATTGTTATTTTTGAATTGGGTGATAGAAGTGCGTAGGGTGGGTGGCCTGACTAGAGTCAATATACCTACCCAGGTATGTGCGTTAGGTGTAATAATATCCCTGGATGAATTTTAGGGATTGTGTCTACTCCGAAGTGAGCTATATATTTTCAATAATAAATATACATGTGAATTATATTATATATTTATTTATTTATATTACATTATGTACTTACACAAAATTAATTTCTTATATCTATGAAGAATACTTTTCTATGGCCAAACAAGTAGTTTCTGTGTAAGTCACAATATGGTGGAGTATAGCGACGACGGCCACAATATCACCTTGGTTTGGCTTTACGAATAACATTGGCGTCAAGCAGGGCTGTGTGTTGTCAGTTCGCTTGATTATCTTGTATTTGAACAAATGCCTTTAAACGTTAAGACCAATTAAAGTGGAAATGTGCATGGGTGGCAAGTGAACTAGACACCTGCTTTATGCAGATGATGCTGTAGTTTTGGGCTCTTTGCCATTCGAGCTGAAAACATTGGCCACAGTCATGGAAGGTGATTGTAAAGACAGAGGCTTACATCCAAAGTAACGGTATTTGAAAGAAACGTACCCAGAACGGATGGTAGAGTATTAGTTCATGAAGTGAATGAAATTGTATGTATCTTGGTAGTTTAGTAGGGATGGAAGGTGCACCGCGGATGTAGAAAGGAGAGTGTGTTCTGGAAATAGTGTGAATAGTGTGCTAGGCTAGCTGCTTCAAAGGAAGGTTTGAGCCAGGGTGCTAGACTACCTTTGTAAAATTCTGTGCTTGTTCCAAGAATTAGCAATTAGCAAAATATAGGTTCATACCTTTATACCCACCGCCTACCGCCGCGACCAGAACACGAAAAAAGGAAGAGCTCGGGAAACAATATAAATTGTCACGTCCTTGGCATGTGACAACCCTACGTTCTCACCTCCCATCTCCGGGACCAGATCACGAATAGAATCCGAACTCGAGAAACAAAACCATTTGTCACGTTCTTCACCAACTTCCTCAAAGAGCTCACCACAGGGAACACCAAATCGCACTCGACATACGCTTCGCCGGGTCACGAGGCGTCCTCAGGAAATTGACCGTACCGTACAAACGATTACACACTAGTTGTAACGCTCACTCACTTATATTCACAACAGTGTAATCCGAAAAGAATGGGTTTGAAAGAAAGTGTTGATGTTAAAATAAGGAAGTGCACTGTTGGCTCGGTCATGTAGAAAGGATAATTGGCAAAACAGATAGACAATGCGAATGTGGATGGATGTAACCCGGGGAGACCAAGGTTCATATCTACTACCAAATCGCTTGGATTTTTTACAAAGGTGGTGTTAAGACTCAAGAGTCTTTGAAACCGACGTGTTTGTATGAAAAGAGGAAAAATGTGGAGTAAGACAAGCAGGCCTGCAAGGGTCATGATATTTGGCGCTCCCTACTCTCTCCCTACCTCGTAAGGGACTTGGCGTGAAGTATGTGTAAATATTTTATGTAAAAGTATAACTAACGAACACAAGCACACA
>NJDD01004073.1:0-13644 GCA_002245505.1 Calephelis nemesis
AAATTTATAGAAATTTATCCCACGCACAGGGCAAGTGCTAAAAAATAAAAAAAAAATAATAATACAGATATAATAGATACAAAAAAAAATATTTCAATAGTCATATAGGTTATTTTTTTATAATCAATACAAATATGCCGAAAAACGCCCGCGCACTAGGGGTAGCGGCGCAATAAAACGCCTCGCTGCCGAAGTGTTAATAAAATAATTCATACATAGTTGTGGAAGTTTGGGCGCCATCGAGAAAGAAGGTGATTTTATGATTCTGCATTTTAACAGTGTTATTCATAAACGTTGTTTAACTTTTAATCATCGATTTAAATAATATTAAAAAAAAAAACATTTATAAACGCTATTTAGAGTTAATCATTTGTTTGAATACCTACCTAAAGTACCCGTCATGAGAAGCTGTAAATTATGTAAACAAACGTTCAGGAGTTAACAACATTTGGTTCAAAGATAAAAGTATTTTTTATAATATTTAAACAATTAATAATTTAAATATGCATAATAAATTACGTATGTTTTGACATTTTTTTCGTGGCAAATTGATTTCCTTAGATGTACTGGGTACTGGCTTCATTATACGTTAATACACAATAACAAATAATGGATAAAAAAAATTAAAATTAAGGCAACAATTAACAAAACTAATAACAATAACAAAGTGATAACGAAAAGATAAAAAAATTAACAATAACAACCAAATCCGCGATTTTAACAAAGCAATGAAAAATTCAAAACTCGAATGACGCGTTTATTTCCAAAAGACGAACCGATGGTTTGCATTCCCGGCGACCGGCGCGTCCCCGAACCAAGACACTCAAACGCCAGTTGTTAGATATGATCCGACTAAATTAAATAGGTTGTTACTTTCATATAACCCGTCTATTTTTTATTTCGATTGAATATGGTCAGTTTATTGTTGTCTCGAAGTAAAAGAAAAAAAATACTTGGTAAAAGATGTTTGTTTACATAATTTATAGCTTCTCATGACGGGTGCTTTATACTCAAATAGCTGTCACCAGATACCAGCTGTCACTAAAAATCTCAGAACCTTGTTTAAAACCACAATGATAGTCAACAAGGTAGCTCACTAAATTTCAAACAGCTGATTTTATATGCAATGCGTGTAGTTCTCTTAATAGTCTGTGATGTGATGACAAAATGCAAATGATAGCCAATTAATATGGCTTATTTGTGAATTCTAATGAATTGTCTATAATACACGCAGTAGAATATTTTGATTTTGTTGAAGTTTGATTGCATTTGAATGGGACATGTTGGATTTGGAACAATATCATATAGAACCGATAATATGGTTTATTATGGAGATGGTCAATGGCTGCCATGAACAAACGAATAGTTTTCTAGAGCACTTTTTTATGACATTGGAAGCAAATAAGTAAACAGATTTTCCAAAAGTAAGATTTTCACGCCGCCTAGAGACACCAAAATGTTAATGGTACGTTTCCAACCTGAGGCCGGGATGTTAAGCCCCGAGCAAAAGTAAGTTTACCGACTACCATATTTTCCGAACCAAAACAGGTCAACAGCAAGCGATGACGCTTAGGACATAACTACCCGCGTTAACGGGTCAGAAAGGAATTAGAAATTTCGCCACGGGACTTGAATCCTCAATAGCTCAGTTGGTTAGAGCATTCGACGGCTTGAGACGAAAAATTCAAATCCTGTCTGGGGCGAAATTTTTTCTTTCCTTAAAATTTATAGAAATTCTTATAAAGTTAGACTGTGATTGATATTTTCAATGCCAATGGTATCCATTCATATCTTGTCTAAGTATTCTTTTCTGGGAACGTAAAATATAATATAGACAATTTTAAGGTACATCACTATAAAATTGAACACAAAATATGGCGTACTTGGCAAGCATGAGGACTGTCATGGCGTCACTTTCAGTCGACCCGAAAATGAGCGTAGACAAAGTTAAAAGGGGACAAAGAGATGATGTTAAGTTATAAGTCGATTTCAACGGTATTTATACAACTAAATTTGCTATAAACGTTATTGCACTTCTTTATACATTTTTATTTCTATGACACTAGGAGATAGTAATAGATGTCGCGACTCCGTTTTCGAAACAACGATGTTGACAACGGATGACAAGTACTGTCAAATTGTACTTTATGAATAACATTTTTTGTTAATAAGGCAGTACTAGGTATAATTGCAGTTGCAATAAGGGAAATATTTATAAGTAAAGAAAAATATTGCAATACGTAATAGTTAAGGATCGGTCACATAATAAAACAAATTAACGCAGAATCATAATATGAAATCTTTAAGGAATTACAAAACTAAAGACGTATTCAAGGACTTGAATAACCTATGAACTTAATAAAGCAAATGGCTATTAAAAGAAAAGTGGGGAAACAAGATAATTCGAACGTGAATCGAACTCCATTTGAAAAAAATTGCTTTATGTTATAGAACTAATATTGACACAAATCAAAGTACACGCAGCTTGAAAGAATACACATCCTCCTTATGTGGCAAACAAGATGTTGTATTTATTTAAATGCTTTTGGGGAACTAAAGAAATGAAAGAAATAATATTTATTTACTTTTTACCAACATGTTTCAAAACAAAAAGGCGTGCAAATATTACTATATTTATATAAGTTACATTTATTACACCGTAATTATTATTACAAATGAAATGTGTTCATATTATGTTCAAACTACTTTCTTTACTTTAAAATAAGCGCTTGAACGAATTCTTATTACAATGGACGGTGATTAATATTTTCGATGCCAATAATATCCATTTATAACTTGTCCAAATATTATTTTCTAGTAACTAGAATAAAATAATATCGACAAATTGTAAGCACATCACTAAAAGCTTTAAAACAAAATTTGATGTTCATAGCTAAAACGTAGTGATTATAATATTCTCTTTGGCTCGTAGTGAATATATTCTCTTTGTTCATAGCAAGCATGAGGATATTATAAATCTATGATAACAACATTTGTTAAAAAGAGTTAACACCTGACATAAAATTTGTTACGATTTATTATTGTAGTAAAACAAGAAACTGAAGTAGTGAATTAGAAAACACAAGAAAAAGAATTAATTGAAAATAAATAAGTGGCAGTATGGCCTAATGGCCCTAGTCTATCCCAGAAAGTGACAAACTATTAAAATCAAATAGGAGAGTTTTGGCGCCATCGTGAATGGAGAGTCGTATTTTTTCATAATTATTGAATTTCGTGTTTATATTGAGTGAAATTAGTTAATTTAGGTGGGAATTACTTTAGTTTTGTTCAGTGAACGAGCACAAATGTAATAATCATGAAGAAATTAGTGTATCGTGAATTTCCTCGCTGCCGCCAAATCTCCCAGAGTGAGCTTGTGTAAAGTGACCACCGTTTTACTCAAGAGCCTGATGTGACTTTGTAAATAATGGCTGTATAAGAATAATTAATACGGAAGAAATGTGACTAATGACGAAATAATTAATACGGAAGACGTGGCAGCATGCCCTAAAGATCTTAGCCGGCCCCTGAAAGGGGCAAATTAACTTAAAAAAATCAAATAGTGTAATTTGTAACTGTCAGTTTGTTGTCAAGATGACAGCCGTTTAAGAAAATAAATGGAATTTATTTTATTTCATTCTCAAAGTAATTCATTTACGAAAGTTTAGTAGTGCTGATTGTGTGTTTGAATAATCGTCATAAATAAATTAAAACTACAATCAAGAGTGATTTATTTATTATTGACAATACGTCGTCAAAGATATAAGAAAACTGTTTAATTTTCAGTGTTTTGTCATTTAAAATTTTTCGAACTTGTGTTTATTATTTTACTATTAAATTTACAATTCTTAGATTTCAAATTGTTAAGTGACACGAGGTCTTTGAATTGATGAACATTTGTTTTTTGTATAAAAAACTAAAGTGCAACTTTAATATCAATTTATTATTGAAATTACACTACGCTAGAAGGTTCCAAAAAAGAAGCATGGGTTTGTTATCTGAAGGAAGCCCTCTATCCTGGGAAGAAACGAAAGCACTAGCGGAACACGTTAGACAACATGGAGTCGAACAGTTCATTAATTTATTTAGTAAACTACGAGATAGAACTGGAGATGTACTGAAATGGGGTGATGAGGTTATTTAATTTTATTTGTTACTAATATTCTGTTACCTACATATTGTGGATAACAGTGACCTAAAGTTCGTAAGTTAACTGATTCTGTATAGAAAAAAACACAGTTGAATCAATACTACGTGAAAAAGGGACAATAAATAATATTAATCTTACACTGAAGTACTGTATCTACTTTACTATCATAGATATGAATGTTTGTTTATTTGTTGAATTTATTTTGAAGAAATTTATTTTGCAAATTTACTATGTATGGGACAATTATTATAAGCACTTACTATTATCTTACAACTAGGTTTCTCCAATGGAGAAATTAAAATGTAGGTAAAATCCGCATACTACTTATTCAAAACAAAATACTGTTTCTGATTTCCCTTATTTTTTACACTTGATTGATTAATAATAATTATACAGCTTTTTAAGTTATGATATAAACAGAAACTCTGTTTTTTTACCATTAATCAGCAATCTGAGTTCATAATGTTATTTTAATTTGGCTATTGATTTATCTATGCTTTTAATAATGTAATAATTTTGTTTAATTAAAAATTGTAAATAAAGTGAAATCTAAATAATAAATATTCAATTGATAGTTTTGTTCATTTCAAATAATCACTATGAATGTTGGCTCTTGGCAAAAATATAATGTATGCAGGTATAGGTAAATAATATATTACACTGACTGCAATTTCTATATGTTACCTTACTGCAATAGTTGGCCTTAAATCCTGTAGTAATATAGAGACTTTAGGCAAAAATGTCCACATGTTTGTTATAAGTAAAATATTTTTATGAAACAAAATTAACAATGACCAAATCCCTGGGAAGTGATCTTAAGGGGTCTGGCTTTACTCTGGGCATTCCAGAAGTGTAGACCTTTCCTTTATTTTGCTCCCTGATCTCCTAGTCATTTAGATGTATGAGCTCCTATGTTTCCATCTTATTATCTTGAATGTTGGTTATTCCTCATGTAAGTGGGAATCCAGGGTCTGCATTCATGTAAGTTCTCCACTTTATATCAACATTGACATTCTAAAAAGTAAATTCATTGGAATACATGTCTTGTTCCACAATATCTAGATAGAAGTTTTCTTGGCCTTTGCTCCTTATTTGGAGTCTGTAGATTTTACAACACTTAGACATTTGTTACCCATATAATATGTTCAAATCTCTGCCATAAGCATCTGTCATGTTTTAAAATATAAAACAGATATACTAATTTTTCATGAGAGAATGAGTGTACTGTTTATGCTTAATTTTTGAATACCTACACATATTCAGCAAATAAATAACTTTTATTTCATTTAATTTAAAATGAAGCAATGTGCTTAATTTCACCTATAATTCTTGTATTAAAATAACTGTTTTGTCTACACAGGTGGAATATATTGTAGTTAAGTTTGATGATGAGAATAAAAGAGCTACAGTAAGTTTAAGAGCTGCTGAACTTCTACCACAATTACAAGAAAAGGAACTTGCTGACCCACAAAGTAAGTCACTCTTGGTATTTTTTTTAATGAATCACCTACAAACCATTGACAACAGTAATCATAGTTGATATCACTACCCATGCCCATAATTTATGGTAGTGGTTACCATTTTGGACTACATTTAATGTATTAATGACGAGGGAGGGTGAGGTTTCATCACACAGCACTTAAAGTGCCGTAAAGGCCTTTAAGATCAACCACACAGAACATGTGCACTTGTAATTGACACCAGCGGGTCTAAAACGGCCGCTTTCGGTGAATCATAATATGAATCTGATATGAATATTTCACCAAATCGTAAAAAGGCCACTAAAGCGGCAATTCATATTATGATTCATTTGCAATTCTTTTCTGGCATGGTTTTCTATATGTGGAAACACACATCAAATATGATTCTGCTAATGAATTGTAGATGAATCGCCGAAAAGGCGCGACCATTTTACCAAAAAATATATGAATTGCTGCAATATTGCTACAATTCACGAACTGAATTCCTTTTAGATGAATTGCTAAAAGTGGCGGTTTTAGACCCGCAGGAGATGAAATGCAAGATCCTTTTCACCAGCCACAGCAGTGGCATGTAACAATCAGTTTAATCTGGCAAACAGCAAAAAGCCAACATTTTATTTGAAGACATCTTTGGCTACTTTAGCTAAAAAATAGTTTATACGTTTAGTTTTTTTCTACAAATAGAAACATTTCCTTAAAATAAGAAATAATATAAGCTACAGCTTGATGAATTAAATCCACATTATTTTAATAAAACATTGGTGGTAATTTTGCTGTTCAAAAACAAAACTTATTTTAGATGCATGCTATATTTTTCAAATGAAACAAAAACGTTTTAGACATGTCAGAATAGTCAGAACATGTCAAATTGTGATGTTTTTAAACAATGTTTTCCCAGTGATAGATTAAAAGTCTGTAGCAATGACGTGTATAGTCTAATTTGACAGCGCTAAAAGTGTATAGTCTGTTTCTGTTACTTTCGGTGAAATAAGACAGCGAAAATTAGTTTAGTGAGTGCACAACAAAATTACCACCATTATGTGTCAAAATGAAAAGTCAACTTAATTTTTTTGCATAGTTTATAAAGCGACAATTTGATAAAGAAAGCTATTAAAAATATAGTTATACAAACAAATTTGTTTTTTACATGGTTTTGTATACTTAAGCTGCAGGCTATGGTTACAATTGTGTATACTGGTTACTTCCAGCTTTACCTGCATTGCAAACTTAATATTGGAAAAAGATATTGGAAAGAAACTATTCTATCTTTAAGTTAAACCAATTACAGTAAATAAAATCAATTTAGAGGTTCCCAAAATATATTCCAAACTTACATCATAATTTTGAAGTATAATAAGATATACTTATATCACTACAAATTAATCCTTTACCATCTTTTTAATAAACATAGACTAAAGTGCGCCAAGGTTTGAGTTGATATTATGGTCTTTATTACACAATCATACAGACTATAATATCAATTGTCAACTTATGGCGAGGCCCCATTGGTGCGTTGGTCTGCGTTACGTTGCGTCGCGTCGTTGCAACGAAATTTGCGCATTAGATATATGGAAAGAGTAGCAGCTATGACGCAACGAACTGATAGGGACATGCACTTACAACTTGTGCTTTAGTCTACATTTATTAATAACATGGTTAGTGTCTAAACCAAACCAAATTTGCCCTTTTGGATGGTGCAGATTTCCAAAGGTGGAAGTTTCAATTAATATCTATCAATTTTAAAGAAAGAAAAATATCCCCCCAAACAGGATTTGAACCTGTAACCTCTTGTCTCAAGCCTTAATCTAGTAAATTAGTTGTGTGTGTGTGTTTTGAGTTTTATTTGGTTTAGTTTAAGTATAAGTAAGTTGTGTGATATGAGATCAGGGTGTCAAATGATTTTATCAAATAAGACCTTCCATTAATATACAATGTAGTTTATTCAATACAGTCCACAATAATTGTTATATTTTAAGCGAAATTAAATTCCATGAACCGGCTCCCACTATTTTACATTACGTTTTCCAGGAACCAGGATTCATTGATTCCAGGATGATCCCACAAAAAAATATCACTATCCTACTGTACCTATTATTCCTACTAGTAGTTTTAATTTATACTTTTTTTATGATATTGGAAGGCAAACAAGCAGACGGATTTCCTGATGGTAAGAAATTCCCGCCGCCTAGAGACACCAAAGGTGGTAATGGTGCGTTGCCAACCTGAGGCCGGGATGTTAGGCCTCGAGCAAATGTAAGTTTTACAGGCTACCTTACCCTCCAATCCGGAACATGTCATGACGTCATGTCACGTCAACATGTCATGAATAGGTACGGCGGTGGTCAGTCGCTGCGAATCTTACTACCTAGTCAGATGTCACGGTGCTAGTGACGGTAAGCACGGACCAACACAGAGACCTACTAAATAATGCATAAATTTTGGCCTGTGTTAACGTTTATACATTATAAAATATAACTCAAAATGATACAATCATATTATTAATAAATATAGGATCACCTTGGAATGACCACCTATCTTTCTAAAGAAGAATCATTAAAATCAAATTGTTATTGGTACATTGACCGCGTAAATGTAATACGTTATTATTATTATAATTTATTGTTATAAATAATGACAAAATAAAGGTAATAGCAGTTGACCGTAGCAAAGTGCTTACTGTGACTGGCGCGCTCAACTTAAAAGTTGTGGACAAGTTTACATACTTAGGCTCTGTTATCGCAAACTATGGGTCTTGTGTCCTGGACATAAGACGGCGAATTGATATGGCGAAAAGAGCGATGTCCAAAATTCAAAACATTTGGACAGACAGGAACATATCGCGGAAGACTAAGAATGAACTAGATAGCACTCTCGTTTTTTCCATCTTATATGATGCGGAGACCTGGATCCTAAAAAAAGATGAGCGTCTAAGCATCGACTCTTGAGATGTGGTGTTGGCCGAAAAGAGCGCTACGGAAAATAATTGGTGTAACGTTCGAAGACCGCATTCGTAACAGTTAGATCTGAGGAAGAGTGGGATTGAAAGAAAGTGTTGTTGTTAAAATGAGAAAGGGCATGCTCCTCTGGATCGGTCATGTGGAAAGAATGACAGATAAAAGATTTATAAAGCAGATATACAATGAGAATGTGACATTTAACGATCAGATCGCTTGGATGTTATCCGAGGATGGAGTCAAGTCTCCGTAGTGTTTGTTTGAAAAGGGAAATGAATGTATTGGAAGCCAGACAGGTCTGGCAGGATCGTGGGATTTGGCACTCGATACTCGCTGCCTACACCGTCAGGGACTTGGCATGAAGATATGTTAGTATGCATTGGCAGAAAATGCTCGGAGTCCACTGGACAGAACACCGGACTAATGCATCAATTTTGGCTGAACTTGAAATGCCGATGAGGCTTTCCAGCGTATGCTTAGATGATTTGAATATTTTGGCCACATTGCAAGGAAAAGAGGTGATAACTTGGAAAAACTGCTGCTGACGGGCAAGGTAAATGAAAAAAAGACCCAGATTAGGAAGCCCAATACGCCCAAATCAGCTCTACACTGAAAACCACAGTTGACGACAGCATCCATATCGCCGAAGATAGAACAAGGTGGCAGAAAATACCAAGAGAAAGTGATTCCACATGGTCACGACCCTCAGCATTAAAGACAAACGACATCAAGAGGAGGAGAATCGCGTAACATACAAAAAACACTGAATAATTCAACCATAATTCCAATTGGGTACCTTCTTTTTTTCGAGTCAGTTCAAATTGATACTATTGAAATACCATGACAAACATGTTTTGTATTTTATCAATAAATCTATACATTATCTACCTAATACTTATCTTACTTCCTTGAAACTACCGTAGCTGCATGTTGGTTGAACGTGTAATATTTATGACAGATTGTAAGTCAATATTCATCGTCCTGTTTGATTATATGATGTAGATGAATATAACTAAAATAAATATCGTTTGAGTATGCACTTTTTTGTTAAAACTAAAATCGTAGTTATTTAGTTTATGTAGATATCGCCGCTTGTATTCTATATAAAAGTTCTAACCGCCGTCTATTGATTATGTAGAATGGTGTTAATTATAGCCGTACTTTGTCATTCTTGATTTTCAAATTTTACTATTGTTGCTCCAGTAGGGTTGCTCTTGAATTTCGGTTTATGCGAATTGAAAACTGGAATCGTACCTATATGTCATTTTAGATACTTTTAAACACAGTGCTAGAGCTAAATAATTCAACTAATTCGATAATTTTTTTTTTTGCTATTGACTAAATGTTAATAATTGGCCAGCATTGTTGTCAAGAGTACCTAAAGTGATATACTCGATTCCAATTTCGAATATTGCATGAATCGGACTGCAAGAGTAACTCTACAGGTCGCCCGTATAGATCTGTTTCCGTGCCTGGCAAATCACAAGAGCGAAGCCGAGCAGAATTTAATATCTGGTTGACAGATATTGCAAGATCCTAACGGTTATTAAAAAAGGCAATAAACTTTTGCTAATAAGATGATACCATCCTTATTAATAAACAGACTAAAATACTCTAAGTATTAACCTCGTATTATAGTCTTTATTTCAATGTGATAAAGACTATAATATCAACTTTACTCTTTGCTTATTAATAAGGTATTTAAATTTTATCTGCCAGATAAGCAGATGATATCGCAAGCTGTATTATTAGAAATAATCAAAAGCATCTTACGATCATACGATTTGCGATTATGATCATCGATAATTATAGGCAAAGTCGTGTTTTTAACAAAGTTAAAATGTAAACTAAACTAAAACTAAATTTTGTTTTAGTTTTTTTAGTTTCCAAAACTACTTGCAAGTTGACTATAATATTTTAAGATAGATTTACAATGACTGGCATTTTGTCAAGATAAGACAAAACTAGTGAGTCATGTGGTCGTAATTAGCGCAAAAACTGAGATGTTTAACTATATCTTCTGAATAGTAGAATGAATATGAAGTTTTAGAGTCCTTATCTATGACAGTCATTATTTATTATATCGTCACTATGTATTTAAAAGATAATGTTATTTCAAGAATGTTGTAGATATAATTAAATATGCAATAGTTTAATTTAAGCACAGTAAACTAATCTAGGTAGACAAAAATCTAGTATTTTCCTTTTTTTGGGATTCCATTATCAAATCCAGATGCTTCGGAGGTGATACCAACTTGAAAAAATGTTGTTATTTCGCTCGATCGGTATAACGCTTCTTCGAAATTCGAAAAGATTTTAAGAGATCGGTTCAGAAATAACGGAGAAATCGATAAATATATATAAAAAATAAAGGAGTGTGATCTCCTTTTTTCGATATCGGCTAAGTGAAGTAGAAGAAGTAAGTAGGGGAATGAATAGCAACAATAATATTAATGGCAATTGGACAAACTATACGAAATGATTAATCCGAAAGTACCTAAGCAAATTATATGCTTGTGTTAGTCAACAATACTATTAGGAATATAAAAATACTTAATTAGATACTGGAATAAATTTAATAAATACCAAGACACAGAAATATTGGCATCTAAATGTTCATCACACAAAATTCTGCCCCCGTTGGGATTCGAACCGTATCCTCACTGTTGGTCGGCAGCGTTAAGCGCGTACACGAACCCATCTACTGACGACGAATAAAACAAGAACCTAAGTATTGGTTCTCGAGTTGGTTTAGGTAGATAATTCCGTACGGAATCCGATAAAATCTATATATCTCCCATATATACGTCAGGGATTATTCGCACGGAATTTGCTATGGGCGAAATTCCGTTTCGATTTTTCGCCTCTGTGGTCTAGTGGTTCCGGTATTGGACTTGACTGCGTGAGGTACCGGGTTCGAATCCCGGGTCGGGCAACAAAAAGAAAACTTGGGTTTTCTAATAAAAAAATTTTGCTTGGGATTGGATATGTGCCCGGTTGGCGATAGGCTTGCCACCTATCACATTATGCGACTTAGTGTCTGCGGCTAGTCGTGGGTGACCTGGTTGTGCCTCTGCCTACCTCTTCGGGGATATGGGCGTGAAGATACTTCTTCTTCTTTTATATTTCGAAACAGAATTCTGTAACTGTTTCTAACGCATCTGACGGTCTCAAGTCAACAGGTTATATTCTCATTCATTAGCAAGTACATTGATGTGGACAAGGAAATCTTATATTTTATGTTGATAAACATACTCGTGCCTTTCGTTTACAATCCATATCTGTTGCCTTGAAATATGTTAATTATATTTACTTATAACTGTTGTGAAGATAAAACTAATAAATCGACATATTTTATTACTACTCGTAGGTTGAACTTGCCTAGGTACAATACGCACATATTTTGAAACTTGCGATTGAATTTTAGTTTAGCATTCCATCTATCACACTAACGTAGTGCGGAAGTATATCAAATATTTATGTTTGTGGATGGTATTTCTATAATTTATAACATATTTTTTATTTATATTACGGATTGGTATCGCTTAATAGTAACCATGCCACTAATTTGCTTAATTTTGCAATACATATTACATATCCTCATACCAAGCCCTTTACGCGGTAGGCAGAGAGTATCAAGTGCCAAATGTCACGCGTTATGATCTTTGAAAACCTGCTTAGCCTTCATCACATTCATAGCTCTTTTCATACAAACACGCCGGTTTCAGAGACTCTTGATACCGCCTTGTCTAATTTTGGATTAGATAAATTCATATGTCCTTTAGTAGTTATTTATTTGTAGACTATTAGAAAATTGAAATTTTTTATGATTATTTTTTTAGATGTAAAATCATTATGGCGGCCTGAGTACGGCGCTTACATGATCGAAGGAACACCTGGAAAACCTTATGGCGGCCTATTGGCTCACTTCAATATTGTAGAAGCAAATATGCTCTTTCGTAGAGCTGAAGCCAGCACTTTACTGAGAGAAGGAGAAGTTATAATGAGTATCACAAATTTTCCAAGGTAAATTGGTGAAGTAGTACTATTTAAATTATGCGATTCGGCTATATTGTAATCCGAATGTATTTTAAACATATCTATATAGAGTTGTTATTACATAAAATAATAATTTTGCTTAAATTTAGATTAGGTCAGCCAATCTAAAATTAAAAAGTATAAAGTGTGAAAAGAGAAAAAAGCCGAAGCGCATAATTTAAATAGCAGTACTATAATTAGTTTACTCTCTTAGTATCGGCTTGGAAAATGATTGTAAATTCAATATTTTATTTACAACTCAGTGGTTTGATCAGTAGGGAGGGATTACGTGAGGTGGAGGTAAAGCAAAATCTCAATCTTCTCTCCAAATTTTGACTGCGTCGTTGGGCGATTGGCCAGCCACACCGATCAACCACGAGGCTCGATTCCCGACGGGAGTAGGCATTTGTGTGATGAACATTTAGATATCTGCATTTCCGGGTCTGGGTGTTTATTAAATTTGTTCTGGTAACTATTTAAGTATTTGTATGTATTAGAATTGTTAACTTACACCCATAACACAAGCACATAATTTGCTTACTTTGGGTTTAGATTCAATTTGTGTCCAGAGATATTTATTTATTTTATTTTAATTTTACTTTGGGTAGATAAGGTATCTCGGTAAATATCCACAATCTGCAAGTCCGCAGAAACAAGTGTCAAACATGCTTGTGCTATGGTTGTTAAGCAACGATATTAATACACAAAAAAATGTTTATATATGAATGTATGCTAGAGTAAATTTAATAAACACCCAGATCCGAAAATACAGACATAGATAGATATTCATCGCACAAAAGCCTGCCCCCGTGAAAAGAAACGAACCCGAGTCTCACGCTTGGTCTTTGAAGTAGGCGTGCACAATAGCCCTCCCCCCCCGGCGCCTCAACGTGGCGGTCAAATAAAAAAAAAGTATTGGACTTTTTGTTTATGTTACAATGATTATGAATTTCGACAAGAAACAAGGTCTCAGAGCACAGTCAATAAAAAAAACGATTGGCGCTTATTTGTAATTATCTCA
>NJDD01004073.1:13794-53196 GCA_002245505.1 Calephelis nemesis
AGTTCGACCGAATGTTGTTTTTTTGCATGCCCGTTACGTCATTACTCGGCTAAAGACGAACAGATTATGAAAAAGTAGGTCTTTTTTGAAAAGGTAGGTCGTACCTACTCCATAGTGGTCTCATATTACTTTTATCATGACCCGACTAGTAGTTTTTGGGTTACAGTTACTAATTCAAAAATTTTTGTTTATGTTGCCGATCTCAATACCACTATAAAACAAAGTCGCGTTCTCTGTGCCTATGTCCCGTTGTACCCTTAAATCTTAACAACTACGTAACGGATTTTGATGCAGTTTTTGTTATAGATAAAGTGTTTAAAGAGAAAAGTATATAATATTTTATACCTGTGCAAAGCCAGGGCGGGCCGCTAGTTAAGTATAAATCAAAATTACCAGTGGGATAATAGATAGTAAAATTTATGTGGGATCACACAAATCTCGGGATCATTTGCTATCTTTCGAAAAAAAGAATTATCAAATCGAAACGTGGTACCTAAAATAGTTATGGGTCGGGTTTTGCATTTTGTCTGCGTTTAATTTTTTGATTAAATTTTAGTATCCACACTAGGTACTTAATAAAAATGGAAGCTTGTTTCTTTATTTGTTTGTTCGTCTGTCCGGTCACAACGGAACGACGCTACGGTATATTTTTATATGTGTAGATGGGAGGCTGAAGTCTGGACTAGGACTGATCTTGATTCCTAATTGGGTTACGTTGGATACGCCGGAGTAACCGCGGGCATACTGTCTTATTAATAAATATACTAAAGCAAGAAGTAGGTAACTTTCCTCCCGTGTCCGGGCTCCTCTGCAGAATAGAATGCTTTCCTGCCAGGCAGCACGTATAAGGAGAGCATAGGCTTACCGTCACTAGCACCGTGACATTCCACTAGGTGGTAGAGTTTCGCAGCGACTTGCCCGGATTGGTAAAACCGCCTTACCTATTCCTGACGTCATAACGTCAGTGCTTGCCGTTGACGTGTTCCGGTTCTTAGGGTAAGGTAGCCGGTATGTTTACTTTTGCTCGAGGCCTAACATCCCGGCCTTACAACCCTTGGTGTCTCTAGGCGGTTTGAATTTCTTACCACCGAGAAGTCCTGCTTGTTTGCCTTCCAATATCATAAAAAATAAGAGTAAAGTTGAAGGGATATAGTCTGTTTCATAATGTAAATAAAGACTATAATAACAGGTAAAATTAAACCTTGAAGTAATTTAGTCTACGTTTGTTAATAAGACGGCTAGTGTTCTAATATTATAAGAAATGAATTTATTGCCTCTGTGGTCTAGCGTTACGGCGTCGGACTTGACTTCTTGAGGTTCCGGTTTCGATCCCCGGGTCGGGCACCAAAAATATATAGAAAATGTATATTTTAAGTTTTCTAATAAAAACACTGTTGCCCGGATTTGGATATGTGCCCGGTTGGCAATAGGATTGACACCTATCACGTTGTGGGACTTAGTGTCTTCGGCTAGTCGTGGGTTGAGCCTCTGCCTACCGTTTCGGGGATATGGGCTTAAAAATACTTTGTTTTTAGATTAGGATGTCCCGGCTTTACCAGTCCCCCCGCGAAGCCTACACCAGATGCAGGTGTGACCAGATCTCATTATTTCCCGGATGAAGCAATATTTCCAGGACATCCACGTTTTAAAACGTTAACGTCTAATATCAGAAAGAGGCGAGGAGAAAAAGTGGCTATAAATATACCAGGTATGAAAATATTTTAATATCTTTAGAATTATGTTATCAAGGTACTAATACCTATTCGTATATGATTTATTATCAAAGCGATTTATGGTCATAATTAATTATTTCATTTATACTTACTAATGTTTAGATGTGTTTGTTAAATGGTCAACCGATTGGGATAAAGTTTGGTCCACGTTTATCCAAAGATATAGGTGGATGCGATCTTTAGATAGCCTTCGATGAGAAACCTTGGCACCTAAATAAGCTAGAACTTTAAGAATCGTGGGTAACCTGCACCAACAAGTAAGATATCTTCACGTCAGTACTCCCGAAGAGGTAGGCAGAGCTACAGTCAGGGCACCTACGACTAGCCGAATTCTCGCAAAATGATTATAGGCCAGCTAGGCAGTCATCAAATTCCGGGCAATTATGTTTTTGCTTATAAAAATTTAATTGAATTGAAAAAAATCACATTTTGAGCTGCCCGACCCGTGTTCTCGAAACGTGGGACCTCATGTAGTCAACTTTAACACCGAACCACTAGACGGTAGACCACAGCGTAGAAAATATATTCAAAACTGGCACTAGCAAGAATTTACTATTCACAAGCTCGGTGAAGTTGTAAAAACCGCGAGGTTAACAACAAATTAGTCAGTGAAAAAAAAAAAGTTTACCCCCATTAGTAATAAAAGTTACGCGCCCGTTGATCTGGCGTGTAACTTCATTTTTTGTTAGCAAAGTGAACTTTACAAACCAGATCGACGGGCGTGTAAGTTTTATTAGTAAAAGGGTATGTGTATAATCTGGAAATAGTCAACTCTTGCCAGTTTCTCTAGTCACATAAATCGTAGAATTTATGTGACACTAGCTGTTGCCTGCTACGTGACTTTCCGTATTCATTGATATAGATGAATTATTTTCCCAAATGGCGATAGGTAGATAGGTGAATGGTATGTTAAATGTGGACCCGGCTATAAGCTACTACTACACAATATTTGGTAAAAAAGCGTAAAGTGTTGTTGCGTGAAAAATGAACAGACAAACATACACTAATTTAAACAATCCTCATTTTGAGTTCTGTATCATATACTCAATACGTTTCTAGCAATAATTGTTTTAAAAATATTTTATGTAAATGGTTAGTTTTATAACTGTGTTATGAACCGACTTAGTAAAAAAGAAGGAGGTTTTCAATTCGATTGTGTTTTTTTGTATGTTTGTTACGCAATTACCCAGCCAATAGCCAACCGATTTTGGAATTTATAGTTTTATGGTCAAACCATTTCAGAATTATTGCTATGTTTCGAAAAAAGGATAATTATCAAATCGCGACTTGGTACGTGGTACACAATGAAATAGTTGGAGTCGGTTTATTGTAGTTTTAGGCTAAGAACTCACGGGGCGGTTTTCACCCGCGCCCGCCACGTTTATGGGCCCGCAGCTTTTGTAGAATATTGATTTATATGCAAAAATTAAAAGTATTTCACGATGCGTTTGACACCCGTAGCGCCCGCGGTTGTTTGCGGTTCCCGCGGCACGGATTGCCCGCCCGTGGATTCGTACAGGTTTGCTTGCGATGATTTCAACCGCGACGGCTGTGTGAGCGCACAAATTACCGGTCTCTTGAATTTTGAAATAAAACCGCAGTTTCAAGACCTCTACGGGTGCGAGTAAAAACCGCTCTGTGAGTTCCTAGCCTTACTGCGCTTAATTATTTTATGTATAGATTGTTTGCGATGATTACACAACAATACATTTTACTAGCATTACTTTTTACACTTTATTACATCTTAAGTGTTTTAAACATGTTTAAATGCCGTGTTTGTATGTAATATTCAATTGTTCATGTCATGTTTAGCAACTAAATAAATCATTTATTCAATCACTCATTCATGAAAATGTACCTAACTGTCATTACAAAGAGATTAACAACTTTGTACTTTATATTATCGTCAGTTTTTATCAAACTCTAAAAAGGAATAGATTGTTCGAATGGATAATGGTTTTTTTCTGTCACGCAATAACCAGGCTAACAACAAACAGATTTCGATGGGTTTCTTTTGAAAAGTTGAATCCCGAAGTGGTCCCACACATTTGATTATGATCCGTTTAATTGTTGCATTATCCTTTAATTGTTGCATTATCACGTCGCAATTTGGAAAATTTTTTTTTTCAACATATAGATGATGATTCTGTGATGATCCCACATATTTTTCTATTAAAATCCCCCTAGTAGTTTTTAAGTTATCATAATTGATGTAGTCAACATAAAATTTGTGCTCTATTGAGTTATCGCCTCTGTGGTCTAGCGGTCCGGTGTAGACTTGACTTCTTGAGGTCCCGGGTTCGATCCCTGGGTCGGGCAACTAAAGTACTAGAAAATTTGTATTTTTAATTTTCTAATAAAGATAACGCTGCCCGGTATTGGATACGTGCCCGATTGACGATAAGCTTGCCACATCACATTATGGGACTTAGTATCTTCGGCTAATCGTGGATGCCTTCTGCCTGATTCTTGGGTGATATGGGCGTGAAGGTACTTTTTTTATAAAGTATAACTCATAAACGACTAGTCGGATCATAAAAAAATATATATGGGACCTTGGAGTCATGCGACTTGCTTTTCCGAAAAAGAAGCTCCGAAATCGGTTTCTTCATTTCGTATAAATAACATATTAAAAAAAAAACAAAATAAATGCAGTCGAATTGATAACGTCCTTTTTTTTGGAGTCGGTTAAATTACAATTGTATTCCATTAGTATAAAACCTATATTTTAATGTTAACTTGTCGTTTTTATGCTTAAGTAATTAATTATTTTTTAGTATATCGTGATAAAAACACAAAGATTCCGGTGGACGATGCCCATCTGCTGGAGCCAGGTGTGGCGCTACCTGATTCTGTGTACATGGACGCGATGGGTTTCGGTATGGGTTGCTGTTGTTTGCAGCTCACTTTCCAGGCCTGCTGTATTACTGAAGCTCGTACATTGTACGATCAACTTGCACCACTGTGTCCTATTATGGTAAGTCATGGTACTTTCATATTAACTTAAACTTAAACTACCACACATAGCCTAGACTATGTTCGGTTATACAAGGGGTGCACAATTTTTGATTAGACACGCTCTATGTTGGAAAAGGGCCTAACTAACTTGCTATTCAGCGTAAAGCTAGTAAGAGGTAGAATAAGGCTACTTTCATATTATACGCAAATACTTTCTACTTTTACGCAAATAAGGAGATTGTTATTATTACAATTAGATGATGTACATATATTATATGTATGTACATTGTACATAATGACCAAATGATTGTAAAAAGTCACATTAACCTTGAATGTATTTGAAATTATGACTGTTTTTCCTAGAATCCCTTAAAAGCTACTACATTTGTTTTGAGCTGATTTTTTATAAAATAGTATATTGAAAATATGCCAACAAATATTTTTGTTGTGTTCAAGAGTACCTTAAATGACATATCCGATTCCAATTTACATGAAATCGAGATTCAAGAGTAACCCTACTGGTCTTTTTAGTTAAGTAGTAAATTATTACCGGCGGCTATTAATTGGTTTCGGATAAAACAATAATTAATTATTTGTTATTCTACAATGAATACCTAAGCATGCACTTTAACCTTTTAATGCTGACAACTTGTTTGTTCAAGCAAGTGAAATCGAAGGTCGCCACATCTATCAAGTTATTATATCGAATAGGTAAGCAACTAACTGTTTACAGGCGACTTCGTTGGCGTAGAATTGGTTTTCATACAAACTCATATCACTTTATAGTTCCTTTATAGGTTGATTATTAAAAAAACACACCCTATGTTTGTAATCTACTGTTGACCCTCGACTTCGTCAGAGTAGAATAGATTTTCACACAAATTTTGATCTCTGTTATAATATTCGTTTGGTTTGGATTCATGAAAAGAAGTCTAATGTTTGAACTCGCATCTTTTACTACATGTATATGAAATCCATTAAAATCTGTCCAGCGGTTTACTGTGAATGCGTAGACAGAAAGACCAATACACTTTAGTATTAAGTATGGATTTATTTATAACTACCAACATTACAAAAACTCAAATAAAAAAGTTTAAGTAGGTATATGTACTTGGTCTGGATGTACATATTGTACTCAAAGTTGCCTGAGCAATAAACAGTTGCATTTTTTCAGACAACTCCGCTTATATTTAATCTTTTTTAATTAATATGTTTTTAATTAATTTATTTAGTAAGTTTACTCCCCAAGTAGAGCAAATTAGTACTTATTTGTAGCAAAAGAACAAACAGATAAACTTTTAAAAAATAAAGCTCAAAATGGGTTTGGTAATCTAGCCGAATTATTTTTTATCTGTATAATCACGGCTGTTATTTACACAAGTAGGTAGATATGTTAGCACGTTATCAGAATCTACAATCAACGCGCTTATTAAATACTAGCTGTACCCGCTTCTTCGTTCGCGACTGTCTGCAGTAATCACTGACCCTTTAATTTAGTAAATCAACATGTAGCGTAAAGACGTATTACTTTTTCATTTATAATGTTAGTATGACCGCCTCGTTGGTGGAGTCACTAGCGTACACGCCTAAATACACCGATCAACCACGAGGCTCGGGTTCGATTCCCGACGGGGCAGGCATTTGTGTGATGATAATTTAGATGTCTGCATTTTCAGATTTCTGCATTTATTAAATTTATTCTGGTATCTATTTAAGTATTTCTATATATTAGTATGGTTGACTAACACCCATTACAGAAGCACATAATTTGCTTACTTTGGGGTAAGACTCAATTTGTGTAAATTGTCCAGGAATATAAAAAAAAATTTCAATATATTACAAATATTACATATTACAAAGTTCAAACATCAGCTTTAGCATTCAAATGTTTTATCTATATTCTTGATTTCAAGTTGGTTGGCCCTATCAATAAATTATTATGAAATAATTTCTAAACTACAAGACTCGCGACTTTCCTCGATACATAGAGTGCCTACCTGCGAATTTTCGTTAAGTTTACGTTATCAACTGAGCAGTTGTTTAGTAAATTGTTATTCTGCCTATTTTAAATATCTTTTATGTACAGTATTCAATCTTCTGCAGTTTAATAATAATAATATGTATTTTATCTTTACCTGACCAACTTTAGAAATGTACTAAAATTAAACTAATATTTTTTTAATCGAACACTTTTTACAATTTTCGTAGCTACGTAGTAGCATACGTGTCAGATTTTGCAGTAATGTATTAGAATCATAAGGATCAATGAAGCTAAATTTATTACAGGATAAATCCCAAATTCTATCTTAAAGGGAAAGAAAATAAAATAAATTCAAAATACATTACGAAAGTACTCAAATATCGACGGTATTTTGTATTTACGACGTCGGTTTAATATTTAAAACTTCTCAAGCGCGAAAAGAGATTTCAAAATATTGTGAAAGAACGTTTCAACAATGCGTCATAAGCGTTGCGGTAAAATATGTCATGACATGTTTAATTTTTATTGTGGCAATGACGCAGCAATATAACATGTAAAACTTACTGAGGTCTAATCGTTTTTTACCCAAAGTATTCAACAGGTAAATATAGACACCAAGGTCAGTTTGTCAATTTTAGCTAACTCTAATATTTCGTGTGTTATTTATTAAGAGTTCCTAATGAAATATTTTTATATACTTCGAGTATACTTGTAATGTTTACATGTAAGGTTTGAGATTTCGATTACGGTTATCAAGCTATTAGCGGCCCGCCCTGGCTTCGCACGGGTATAAAATATATAGGTACTAAGGTATAAAACTTTCTCTTCAATTACTATAACTGTTAAAATAACCGCATCTAAATCCGTTGTGTATTTTTAAAGATATAGGTAACTATATAAAGGGACATAGGGATAGAGGAAGCGACTTTGTTTTATACTGTGTAGTGATTTTGATTTCTATAGCCGAATCTTCTGTGATTTGTTAATGATTGGTGCTTATTGTTTTTCGGTAGTAAATTTCTAAAATTAGTATAAAAACTTCAAAAAGTTCCGTTTTGTATTCTATTTTTTTTTTCATTTTTGTTTACTACTTCGGTGTAGTTAACCGATCATCCGCGAAGCTCGGGTTCGATTCCCGACGGGGGCAGACATTTGTGTGACGAACATTTAGATGTCTGCATTTCCGGGTTTGGGTGTTTATTAAATTTATTCTGCTATCTATTTAGGTATTTCTATGTATTAGAATCGTCGACTAACACCCATAACACAGGCATATAGTTTGCTTACTTTGGGACTAGATTCAATTTGTGTAAATTGTCCAGGGATATTTATTTATTTATGATTAAAATACCTTATAACAATTGTCTAATATTGACATCCAACCAATTACATGCTTAGATATTATTGGTTTACGGCCAAGATTAATAACTTATTTAAAGATCAAGATAGGCCTTTCAGAGTTTTGTTTCTAAGATATCTTCGTTACGTATTGGAAAATAACAGCGGTGGCAACTGATCTGAAACAGCACGATGTCTTATCCTAGATAGTTTACTAGTATTAGCCGTTACAATCTAATTTTATACTATGGTTAGTAAAACACATGTTCAACGTGTGTTTAATTTTTTTGTGCTAAGACGGTAACATTCTGTTTTGATAGTTTAGATCCTTTACCAAGTTTTGTTATTTCTGTTTTTTGTATAAAAATATGTTGAGTCATAAGTGGCACTATGGATTACCATAGCTGTTTTTTTTTCATCGTGACGATACATATATTATTAGGTTTCTAAGTCATCACATACCCAACAAATTTATGTATCAACGATGATATGCAGAAAATCTTTACGGAAGACTCATGTCCAAATCAATTAACATTACTATTACTTATTGTTATTGTGTAGATTATTTATTGCTTATTCAATTTATAACGATAGTATTTAGAAAATTAGAATAAATAAATATGCATCTTTATGGTCTAGCGGTTTAATTGTTAGATTTGACTGCATGAGGTCCTGGGTTCGAATCCCGGGTCGGCCAACAAAGAAAATTATATTTTTCCAATTTTCTAGTAAAAAAAATGTTGTTCGGGATTGGATTTGTGCCTAGTTGGCGATAGGCTTGCCATCTATCACATTGTGGAACTTAGTATCTTCGGCTAGTCGTGGGTGCCCTGGTTGTGCCTCTGCCTACCACTTCGGGGATATGGGCGTGAAGATACTTTTTTTAGTTAACAGTTTATAAAAGTTACTGTAGATGAAAAATGTAGAAAACACTTTACAAATGTTACTATAGGTGGAATGTGTTCGCGTTAAACTGTTCTTCATTTTCTTCTTTTATGGCTTTTACAACTACCGTTTCGTTGGTCGAGTGGCTAGCGCACACACCTAACTACATCGACCAACCGCGAGGCTCGGGTTTGATTCCTGTCGGACGCAGGCATTTGTGTGATGAACATTTAGATGTCTGCATTTCCGGGTCTGGGTGTATATTAAATATATTTTGAATTTTTTTAAGTATTTCTATGTGTTAGAATCGTTGACTAACACCCACAGGCCACAACACAAGCATTTATTTTGCTTACTTTGGGGTTAGATTAAATTTGTGTGACTTGTCCAGGGATATTTATTTATTTATTTGTCTTTAAACTGTTACTTTGCGATGTCCTTTGCAGATATTATATTTTGATTTTATAACGTGTCAAATCTAAAATATGAACGCATCATATTTCTTATGTGAATAAAATATTAATGATATTTTTTTATTGTAATATTAGACTGCGAATAAGCAAATAATCCTGATCCTGATGTTGAGCTGTGAGCATTGCTGTCCTGTGGCCTGGATATAAGGCATCTTGTGCAACTCTAGTGGCTACCTGGTCTACTGGCTCAGAAAATGACAGTGTCTTAATGGACACAGGAGTAGGTAAAACGGTGGATCCGTGGATCCCTTCCTAGGCAAGTTGCTCAGAACCCTATCAGTACTTATGTTATTTTCCGAACTACCAGGCAGAGAGTCAGCTACTCTAGGCACCTTATATACACGTTACAATTTTGTTTTTAATTGCTTTTTAATTATGGTGTTGGTGTTGACTACTAATAGTCTCGAGTTCCACTCCCGAGTCGGGCAACTCAAAATTTGCTATTTCCAAATAAAAATAACGTTGCCTACGATTGGATAAGTGCCTGTTTGGCGATACGATCTGTTTACTTCTTCGGAGATACGGACGTGAACATACTTATAACCTTTTATACACATTTCAGTTGGCACTATCGGCGGCTTCACCAGTATATCGTGGCTTTCTGACGGACGTCGATTGCCGTTGGGATATAATATCCGGCTCCGTCGATTGTCGCACTCGAGAAGAGCGCGGCCTCGAGCCTCTCAAGAATAACAAATTCCGCATTCAAAAGTCACGCTACGACTCAATAGACTCATACTTATCACCAGAACACGTAAAGTGAGTTGATTACTTGTAATATTATGTTTGTCAAAAATTGGTTGCATTATTACCCACACACGAATTCTTTAGAATAGACCTGTCTGGCCTGCTGGCTTAAGTATATTTATTACGTGCAATTCGTGAATTTTACGTCTACATGTCTTCTAATTATAATATAGGTCTTTCGCCGAATTTTTTCGACTAGAGGTGTCCCGATGGTCGAAATTCGACCATAATAAATTTTAATTTCTTGTTTATAAGAGCGCCATCTTCGTTTCTCAAGACCAACTATTTTTTTTCAAAACTTTTTAGTGCGCCATTTGTGAGCTTTTATCGGTATCATCATTGTATTTGTTGGTGTGTGTCAAATGCATGGTAGTGTGGGTAATGTTTTATTTATTGATTTAATGTACTTTATAAGTATTATTATTTAAAATATTAGCGTTTTGTACTTCTCTTACACATAAACTATAAGTGTACCAAATTTATTGCTGCTGCGTCCGCGCAATTTTCGTAAAAAGGGGTCCAAAGTTTTAGAATCGCGTATTAATATATAGATGTACTATAGTTGCTGCTTTTGCCCGAGCGATTGCAGTTGGCGGACTTGATTCATGGATCACTTAATATGGGGAGAGATGGATGCTCCATTGCATTCGTCGTTAAATAACGCCAAATGGGGCATCGAGCTTATATATTTTTGAAGGCGAGTACAGCACTATCGCAAAGATTTTTTTCAAAATCACAGTATCATAACCGGATATATAATTTTAAGAACACCTCACCTATGTTGAATCATTGACTATCTCGGGTAGTATTTTAATGTGCTTTAAATTCGGAATGACTTTGCACTAAAGTATAAAGTCATTGTGTCCTTAATAAGTAAAGACGCTAATTATTTTTATATTAATCTTTGTTTAATTTGTACAGATAAGAAAGTATGATAATAATTATCTTAGCTAGCTCGTTAAATTCGATTTTAAAAGTGTTACATAGGTATGTGTGGTATCATGTTATCGATATCGAAGGTAAAATAATGCTGCTTTATACATTCTTTATTTGAAATGACGTTCGTTATCTATTTTTTTTTGCAGTTTTTACGTGCGTTATAAATGCATTTATAAACTACTAGTTTATACAAGCGACTTCACCACAAACTTTTATCCCCTGTTATAATCTTTTGAGGGTTGATTTTTGAAAAAATAGTAGCTTATATGTAAATTTAGGTATTGATCTATACATATGCATGTCAAATTTCTTCGAAATCGGTTCTGCGGTTTAACCGTAAAAGCGTATCAGACATACAGCTAAAGTTTTGCATTATAATTTTTTATATCTTAATATTAATTTATGAAATTATAATGCACTTTTTATTGGCCAATAGAGAAATTCTAGTTTAGAAGTTCACAATATCCCTACTAATTTAAAAAATGCTAATATAAATTTGTTTGTTACATTTTCTTGCGATAACTACTTAATCCATCATAATGAAACTTTGTACACATCTTCTTGGAGGTATTAAAAGTAATATGGCATATTTTTCGACTAACGTAAATGCAAGCAAAGCCGCGCGTAGAAGCTAGTTGTTGGTCGATTGGCTAATATACTACGCCTAGCTACACTGACCATCCACGAGGCTCGGGTTCGATTCCCGAAGGGGGCAGGCATCTGTATGATAAACGTTTAGATGTCTGCATTTTCTGGGTCTGGGTGTTTATTGAGTTTATTCTGGTATCCAATGTCGTTGACTAACACCCATAACACAAGCATATAATTTGCTTACTTTGGGGTTAGATTCAATTCGTGTAAATTGTTGTCCAGGGATAGTTATTTATTTTTATATATATTAATTAATTAATAGGCTACCTAAAATATAAGCGTTAAGATATAAGGTATTTTTTAAAACAGTCTGTGACCTATAATGATTTGCATTAAAATTGTAAGTAGGTATACAAGTACAAGATAATAGATAATACTAGCAGGTCACTAAATTATCATTTATTATAATTGGCTATTGTAATTGTGAATTTCATCAGCAATGATAAAGTTATTCGTTAGTACAACATTGTATATAGCTAGGGAGCATAATAACGTAGTCTATAAAAAAGGAATTCAAAAATCGACGCCTGAATTGAATCCTTAGTAGCTTAAATGGCTACGCTCTAAGCTAAGTTACGAGATGATTATAGGTTTCATTCTTAAAAACTTCTCAAAGTTATCCTTGTCCAAGTAATATTCTTTTAACCCCCTGACAGAAACGAGGGTTGTTATTAGTAAGATGTGTGTGTTTGTGTGTGTATGTCTGTAACATCATAACTTTTGAATGGATGGACCAATTTCTTTGCTATTTATTTCGTTAGAAAACTAACATGATCGATATCATTTTTAGCTACATTGCACATTACAAGTTTAAAAATAATAAAAATGTTAATAATAATTTATTTTTTAATTATTTTAATAATTAATGATTATTTGTTTACATAATTAATTTTTAGGTATTTTCAACCCCCGACCGAAAACTAGATGTGTTATTAGTTTGACGTGTGTGTTTGTCCCTGGCATCATTACTTTTGAACAGGGAGACTGATTTGGTTCGGATTTTTGTTTGAAAGCTGACGTGATCGAGATGGTTCTTAGCTACATTATGTCGGGGNNNNGCTTTTTTTAAAAATTTTAGTATAAATACGTTTTTATACGTGCAGGTATAACGACATTCCCATAACCCACGACGAGGCGATATACCGTCGGCTCCGCGAGGGCGGCATCGACCACCCGCTAGCGCTCCACGTGGCGCACCTCTTCATACGGGACACCGTCTCGCTGTTCTCGGAGAAGGTGCACCAGGACGACAAGAATGACACGGACCATTTTGAGGTTAGCTTCAAATTATTTAAAAAAATATTTTATTTTTATTTTTTCTTATCTTATGGTGTGTTTCTCGATTGTACACTTTTCTTATATTTTTTGTGTGATATTGAAAAGCAAGCAAGCAGACGGTTTTGAAATTTTGAATTGAAATACGCGTAGCTAATAAACACTAATAATAATTTACGGCGTAATCGCCAAACATACTTACATAAGAATCGAAAACCTCTATTTTTACAGTCGGTTAGAAATTGAAAAAAAGAAATTTTATTTACTTCATTAACTTAATTTTTTGAAATTTGTACCCGTTTATGAATATTAAAGGATATACATATTTATTGTGCGTATAGAGTAAGCATATTTATACAGAGTTGCTCAAAAGAGTGGTCAATGTTTAATCCTTGCTTAATATGTTGTAAACCGTATCAGTTTTGTACGGGTGTATAAACTTCTACGTTATTATACGTCTACACCTTCCTCTTGAATTACTATAGCTATTTAAAAAAAAAACGCATATCAATCCGATGCAGACTTACGGCCAATGTTAATAATATTTCTCTAAAGATGGATTTCAAGCAATCTAGATAGCTGCGTATCCGTCGGCCTATCCTACACCTAATTGCCATATTTATCCTGTGCACGGATATGTTATTGGCAAGCGATAACATAAAAATGGATCAAAATATCAATCTTGGACAGCAAGTTTTGGATTAGGATTGATTATTAATATTGGCCGTTAAAGATCTAAGCATACATAGGGATAGATAGCGGAAGGCGACTTGATTTTATACTATGCAGTGATGCGGAAGTGTCGCTCTGTATGTCTGTTATTTTTTGACGGCTGATCCGCTGGACAGATTTTAATGAAGTTTTATGTGCCCAATGGACCATAATAGGGGATGAAAGTTTGTACGAAAAGCTTAACCGGTGGTAATTTTTTGAATTATATAGACGCGTCACAAGAATTTTTGTATAGATCTAAGTGAATGAAATATTTTTAAATTTAATATTAAATCTACGTTGATGAAGTTGCGGGTGACCAGCTAGTATTTTATATTTGTTCAGAATATCCAGTCGACGAACTGGCAGACGATGCGGTTCAAGCCGCCGCCCCCCAACTCCCCGATCGGGTGGCGCGTGGAGTTCCGCCCGTGCGAGGCTCAGCTCACGGACTTCGAGAACGCAGCCTACGTCTGCTTCGTCGTGCTACTCACAAGGGCCATACTCACCTACCATCTCAACTTTGTCATGCCTATCAGCAAGGTGAGTCTTTTCTTTCTTTTAATGATATTTCTAACATATTATTTTATCATAGAATCTATATAATCTTTATATATATAATTCTTCTATGAGTGTGTATGTCACTGAACTCTTTCTAGACGGCTGGACCGATGTTGATGAAAGTTTTTGTGCGTGTACAAGGGAATTCGAATGGTTTAGATTCACAATTTGGTCTCCTGGAAAATGTTTTTTTAATTAATTTTTTAATAATAAGTCGTTGTTGATTTTGAAATGTTTCACATCGGATTCGACAGATTGCGCTAATGTCGAAGCATTAATGTCAAGCGATACGAAGTTTGCTGGGTCAGCTAGTAATATATAAAAATCAATGCCACTTTTCGTTGTAATCTTATAACTCAAGAACGGACTCTCCCCTATCCAAACCCAATGATTAGGCTTTATTCGGACTATTTAGTAGATGGTTTATGTGAAGTTTCCATAAAATCGGTCGAGCGGCTCTTCATTTATCACATTTTTTGTAACAAATGAATTCAATCAATTGCGGATTGTTTTGTAATTTTTCTGTATAATTCAAACTTTTTCAGATTTGGATTGTGCTGTCATATTAAAACGTTTTTCAGTTGTTTTTTTTTTCCATAGACATTAAATCAGTTTGTTTATTCGCAACAAATGAATGGTTACAAATGTATTTTATTTTTGGGCATTTATTATTTTATTTCTTGTATGTTATTTTATCATATTGCATTATGTTTGTTAACGTTTTTGAATATTTTTAAGCTATTGCATTGCTTCTGTCGCAGCCTTGAGCGTGGAGACCGTATCCAGAAATTCCGTAACGAAAATAACCTAATCACACAGCGGTGATACTTTTAGTTTTGCCATCTATCGATGAACAGCAGAACTTTTAATGACTTTTTGATCACGCTTGTCTCTTTAGTTCAGCAACTCGTCTCTAAGTGGTATTGGTTGTATCGGCTTTACTGCGCATGCGTTATCCCACTCTTCAATCTCAATAGCTTTACCGCGGCAGTCTCCGAGTGCCACACGTCTTTTTTTAAATATCTGTATGATCTCGCGGTGCAGGTGGACGAGAACATGGCACGTGCGCAGCGGCGCGGCGCCGTGGGCCAGCAGCGGTTCTGGTGGAGGAGGGACGTGCGCGCGCCCCCCACCGCCGACGACCACTCGCACTACGCTGAGATGACCATCGACGAGATCGTCAATGGGAAGGTAACGTATCTCACCACTCGTGAGATAATATTATTTTAATTTAATCAAGTCAATTAGTTTAGATTACTGCACTTTGTCAATCTGCACTCAATTTAATATCTTCACGTACAAAAAACATTGTGAAGTTGTAGAAAAACAAACAAAATCACTTTTGCGTTTATAATATTATATGTAAATTTATTTAAAATTCTTGAATAAAAGTATATTCACGACCGTATCCCAGAAAGGCAGAGAGAGGGACACAACCAGGGCAACGAGCCAAAGACACTATGGCCTTGCACATAACTAATCCCGGGCAACGTTGTTTTGATACAAAAATTAAAACTACACGTTTTTTTTTCCGACCCGGGATAGTACCTGGGACCTCAAGAAGTACAGTCCGACGCCGGACCGCAGAGGCGACGACAGTTAATTCTTGCAGGGAAAAATTCTTACAGTGTGTATAATGTAAATTTCTCTTCACAGGATGGCGTGTTCCCCGGACTGGTGCCACTGATCGAGTCGTACTTATCCGGTATGGACGTGGACGCGGACACGCACTGCTCCGTGCAGCAGTACCTCAAGCTGATACAGCGCCGCGCTGCCGGGGAGATATCCACCATGGCCGGGTGGATGCGGAACTTCATCACAACGCACCCTGAATACAAGTACGTAGAAACTACTTTCTGGCTGTATAAATAACTGTCAGATATACAGGCAGTACGCTGTGTAATATTGGGATACCGTTACTACTAGTATTATTATAATTCTTCTATCTTGGCCCCTCAGTGCTAAGGATCACGTCCACATATTAATTTCCAAGCTATGTTGTCGTAAGGGATGTTAACTTCAATTTAGGCACGTTTGACGTCCATTTAGTCTGTAATTTAAATTAAATCGAATTATTTAATTTGCGATTTTTTGCTGATTTATATTTATATTATCTAGACACGTATTAGGAAAGTCCAAAATAGGAAAGACAGTGCGTAGTGAATGGATCGATTCACTACGCTCTGTCTTGATCAGTAATACGTGTACATTTTCTACATGTCCTAATAGGCTGATGGAGCTGGGCTTGGACCTGGTCTTTTTGTTTGTTGACTAATAGCTGTTGTCGGCCGTCTTCAGTGATTTTTTTTTGTTGCAGACAAGATTCTATTGTTACTGAGAGAATAAACTATGACTTACTAAAGACTGCCCACGGAATACAAACAGGGACCATTCCAGCGCCCACGTTGCTAGGGGGCAGCACCGTGTCGAAGACTAATGAAGACATTCCCAAAGCATTTACAAGGATGATGAGCAAGGACTGCTCCTAACTATACTTCGGCTGGTCTCTGCAGTGCCTTGCGCTCGTTTATGCCTACTTGTTATTTTAAGTAGCGTTGCCTTAACTAGTATAGAGTATTAACATATATTTGTTTGACGAATTTATTTAATAAGACTTATATCCTACGACTATAAATACAGGACCTAGGTACTCAATTTATTTGTAATCTTGAGGCGTCTTCGTGTATACGAATTCTTTTTAAACGTACAGTATTATACTACATTCAATATGATTATATAGTTTACTTTGTTCACATATTTTTTTGTGATGTTGTCTTTCGTTGTATTCAATCAAAGCATTTTTGGGCCAAGACCATGTACGGTATATCTACAGTACTAAAACTGAAATAGACATTGAACCCAAGGCATCAAACCTATTTGTTTTAAAAGTGGGGCTATTTTAAGAAAATTTTAAATAACTAAAACATTCTCCTTGTCTTTAGTTGAATGCTTAGTTCAAACGTCTAATAATATCATTCAAGTTGATATTATGATTTTTATGATGATTATGATGTTGGAAGTAACAAGCAAAAATATATCGTATAGTTTGATCACTACTGATATACTGTGCCCAAGATATGTACGCTGCGAAACAGGGGAAGGATTTAGCTGTTGCCCGTGGTTACGCGAAATGGGGAGATCTATTAGCTATTGCCCTTGGTAAAATATATGGACTCCTCTAAATATATGTACATGGCACGAATGAAGACACCATAGACAAAAATATCGGTATCTCTTTCGGCATACGTAATGTCAACATTTGTCGAAAAGAGACAAAGCGATGCTTCGAAGTTATATGTTGACGATGTTTGATATCTTAATTTGCTATAGTACATTGTTGCACTTTACATATTTCTATGGTCTAACGCAACAAGAAACAAAAATACATTTGCGTGTCAAATAATAGCGGGATATAGCTGTCTGACCTCCCCCTAGTTTCTCTTTTTCGTAAACTTAAGTCAGTTTGTAGTTAGTGAAAAAGTTTGAGTTTGCTAACAGCTAATACATTTACGAATTTTCTTTGAAGACCTTGGGCGTAGAACAACCGTAATGGTAAAACTATAACAAGATTTTATCTACAAAAAAATATTGTGATAACTTTAATTTGTGAGGCAAAATCCATAATTAAGAGGCTGAAAAACAATATTATTTTAATAATTCAAAGTGACTTGGACTTGGATTAGAGTGGTAAATTAAAAAGGTCATGACGTTTTTGTTTCCACGGGGAGGGGATCGTCTTAAAGGCAATTATAATATAATAATATAAGCACTTGATCATTCGCGACCGCCACAGATATTATAGTGTACATGTCTCCGATAAAGGTATAGCTTAAGGACATTATCTTGTATTTTATCCGGCAATTTTAAGTTTCTGACCGGCACGTCACGCACAGATCGTCAGAATATGGAAACATGCACTTATTGCTCTATAATAAACCCACCAGCCTTATACTGACATGCTCGAGTATATTATTTTCAAGTCGAAATAATTTACATCGACTACCTTACACGCGCGATTAAGAGCTTTAGGGCCCTAACACATTTCGACTTTTTCAGCGATATAAACGCGAGTTTCATATATTTTTTTATTTATTTATTTGCATTAAAAGAAACATAATATGATTAACAATACAGGTGCAACATAAACTCCTTCGAGTTTTTCTGTGCACCAGTGAGTCAAGAGTATTGCGACCCGAGCAATCAACTTATTTATATAATATGTATTATGCGTATGAGCGATTGAAACACGCACTTCTGGAGTTTGCATCAAAGCAGCTGCGTGAGTAGTATTTCACACGCACGTTTAAATCTATTGCGCGATGGTAGAGTGAAAAAGAAATACTGAACGTTTTCTGTCATTGAGGTATCAATCCTGTATTACACAGCGGAATTAATCGCTGATTATATCGTTGCCCTCGCGTTTATTTCGCAGCAAAATGTCGCAATGTGTAAGGGCCCTTATTTATAATGGACGTGTTTCACCATGGTACAAGGAATCTCCCGTATCCCGACGCCAGAATGAATCCCCAAATCCGCTCTGTCTCCCCTATTAATACGTAGTAAACAACTAGTATTCTGATGGTTTGCCCTCTGGCTCTTCTATTAATACGTAATAATAAGTACTCCGATGGTTTGCCCTCGGGGTCTCATATTAATACATAATAACAACTAGTATTGTTATTTTGTCTTTGGCTAGCCGTGGGTGCCCTGGTTGTGCCTCTGCCTACCTCTTCGGGGATATGGGCGTGAATCTTCACATGCATATATATACATACAAACAACTAGTATTTTAATGGTTTGTTTATTATTATCAGTCATCAAACTCCGTTATTACAAACATTCGTATATGGTTTATTTTAATGATGTTTTTATGTTAGATAATAAATAAGGTATCGACTTAGAAAAGATTAATTTTATTTTGTTTATTATTGCCACATGAATAATAAAGCTTTATATCTCAATTCGCATCTGAATGAAAGATCTCGGATTTCTGTCCTTTTTGAGTTATGTTTGATATGGGGCCAAAGTAATAGGTTTGCCGCACAGACTAGTATGAAATTGAAGGTTACATTCCTAATAAAGACCTGGGGGGTTACCTTAAGCCCTAAAAACAAATTATTTCATTAACACTAATTGTCGTAAGAGAAAGACGTATAACGTATGCCATAAAGTTGCACTTGAGATTTAGCAACGTGGAATACTGCTTTAAGCGTTAATGGCAGGGCTTGCATTTTACTGGCCTCTCATTCATTTTGGCTTTGTTAATTGATATTACAAAACTCTGAAAGAGAGGCCGATAAATTAGAAAGAGTCAGCGATATTTAGAAATGATGTCAGGCCTTTGCTAGAAATGTAACCTCCAGTAGTATTGCTTCATGGCTGAGTGTAGCGCAATACGTCACAATACACCTGAAAACGTTTTTCTAGATCTACACGTTTGTCGCTTGTCACAAACTACAAACCTATGCAATCGCTTGGATATATTAGTAATCTAAACGGCGACATCCACACATACACGAGTGTGTAAGTGTGTTTTGAAGAAGCAACCATGATGGATGTGCAGCTATAACATTTGGTCTATCTTATTTTTATTATAAAAAAGCAAAAAGAAAATAAAAGTAAATTAGGTAAGAGCGATATTATAAGGTAATTTCAGACTGGGAGTTTTTACCAATTCGTGCAATTAGTCTCAAAATAAGTTGTCTAGAGATATCAGTTATTTTAATAATTTCTGCCTTTTTGTGCGCGGGGGGTATAACAAGAATAACTCAGCCTGTATTAGGGATTTAACGGAGATAATATGAAATGCGTGAACTGAGAAAATGTTAATGGAGTTATGTATCTTTAAAATATATAATGATAAAAACAACTCGCTGTTAGTTTTATAATAGTCTGTAATATTATTTGACGTTTAATTATTATAAGTCACAATGATTATGATATTTAAGCGACACCTTATGGTTAATATCGAGCTAATGTTGCGTTTTCCATATCTCTTAGTTGTGTTAAGTTATGTATACAACTCATGTGCTTAGCCCAGCAGAGAGGTTTTGCATGTTTTAAAATTGTAAATCTAGTATGCTCCAATTTTGGTTGTGTCGTGTAAAAACAACAAAATATATTTTATTTTATTATACAAGCATAGTTTTGTTTTTATAATAGTCCAAATCATGGACAACATATTATGAAGTGCAATATTTAGGGAAAAATATTAAGTACATTCTGTAAGCGAATTATTCGCGCGTTGGGACGAGATTGATTAATAATAAAAATGGAGGGCTTTAGTACAAAGTTTAACAATGGTGGTAATTTTGTTGCGCTGTCACTAAACTAATTTTAAACTCGAACTCAAGTATATTTTGGAGGTAAGGCATCTTACATTTAAAACAAGTCAATGTTACTCACATTAATAATGTTGTCCATACACAAACATTCACATCACAGATTTTAAGTTATAGCTATCTTCTTTCAACAAAATTAGTAGAAAGAGACAAAACACTTGTGCTGTCTGATTAGGCTGTACACGACATTTCTACAGACGTTTAATCTATCACTCGGAAAAAGTTGATCAAAAACATCAAAATTTGACATGTCGGGACTAATCTGACATGTCTATTTTGTAATATAATATAAAATATACATAAAACGTTTCTATGTCTTTTGTTTTTGTTTCATATGAAAAAGATAGCATGCTTCTAAAATAAGTTTATTTTATGAAAAGCAGAATCACCACCAATAACCAACCATTTTTAAATCTGTTTTAAATAAGAAATCCAGCATTTAATTTTGAGTATCTAAGGCACATTACACGTGTTTTAACATGTTTTAACTTTATTTGTTAATAATATGCATTAACTTTTTAAAATTGGATTCGTTTTTGGTAAATCTAGATAATTTATAAGCTAAGGGTCTGAAGATAGGTTTGTAAAGACAAAAAAACCATAGCTTTAAACTCTTATATAACTCAGCAAACGATGTTTTATTTTTTAAATAAGTTACTTTAATTTTAATAGTTTCGTTACTGGGTGAAAATTGAATATTAAAGTAATATGAATTATAAAATATATTGCTTTTAATTTCATTATTACTGTATTTTTTTAGGCAATACGGTTCACTGTCAGTATTGCCATAATTCATGAACTGAATCAGTAATTTCTAAAACATCCATGAGTAATAGAATTTACATAGTATTATAGTTACGTCCCTAGGGCAGTAAAATAAGAAAACCCGATGCTGTGGGTGACAAATACCTTTTACTGTCCGTGGCATGACGTCTCCTGCTTGATGGTGCTGAAAAATGGCAAATCCATTTACCGTAGTGGGCAGAAAGTTATTGCTTTTCGTACAAAAAAGCTGTTTTCGCCACTAATTTGTAGTATACTTTTTGTTTTATTAGTCCAAATGAGTAACATGTCTACATAATGCTAAAAACACTAATTACGAATACGGCCCAAAATCCAAGGCTTAGTTTTGTCCGTTTATAAGACAAAATCAGATGTTTCATAGAATATGATTTTCGGTTGAACTCTATATCACAGGTGAAACACTTTTCTTGACGAGTGTACTAATCTTTTTATTTAGCTTTATCTTGGCACAATGTATGTATAATCACAAATTAAACACTTTCCTCGACGAGTGTACCAAACTTCTTATTTAATTTTGAAATATATCTTGGCACAATGTATGTATAAAGATATTTGTAGTACAGAATTGAAATGTATTGTTATATTATGTTCACTGTTACCAATGTATTGAAAGGATGCAATAAAACTATATTGATGTTTCAACAATTTATTTTTAAAACTTATCGACTAGTTGTAATATGTGTTGTTGTTCTTGTTGTCGCCACTCCTCACTGCCGGCGTCGCCGAGGTTGCCTGCGTATTCTGTAAAGTCGAAACAATGTTAAAATTTTCGCAAACTACCTTCCTGCAGCAAGGAAGACTCCTTTTTACTAGACTTTTTTATGATATTGGAAGGCAAACAAGCAATCGGATTTTGTGATAGAAATTCACGCCACCTAGAGACACCAAAGGTGGTAAAATAATGTATACCAGCTACCTTATCCCCGCAACCACGTCAACGGCAAACACTGACGTTATGGCGGCACGAATAGATAAGGCGGTGGTATTAATCCGGGCGAGTCGGTGCGAAACTCTACCACTAAGATAGAGATTCACCTTCATTATGAAACTAAAATATCTGTGGAGGAGGTAAAGAAGCAAGCGTTTTAACTGATGGGAAGTGATCACCAACGGCCACGAATAGTACATAAGTTACAGTTGTGCTGTTCTTTTAGATCTTATCTTAGATTCCACAGTGACGGAATTGCGAGTAAAAATAACAAATCGCACTGTAGACGAACGCCACATATTATATAGATGGAAATAGCACGAGTATAATTCATGGAACTAACGTGATGTTTGTGGAGATGCAACAGCAGCAGATATTTTCTTGATAATTGTGGTAGATTAACGGTTAATTTTAATAATCTGTCTACAAAGGTAAATCTGCCGCCTTACCACAAAAAAGAAATGAGTTGCCTGCTACACTTGGTTAATATGAGTGTGTAGTTAAGAATCCAAATTTAGACAGTAATTTTTTTAAGCACTTACTAACTTTAAATTAAATAAATAAATAACCCTGGACAAATCACACAAATTGAATCCGTACCCCAAAGTAAGCAAATTATATGCTTGTGTTAAGGGTGCTAGTCAACGACACTGATACATATAAATACTTAAATAGACACCGGAATAAATATAATAGACACTCAGACCCCCCGTGTTGGTCCGGGCTCCTTTGAAGAATAGACCATCTGCCTTCCTGCCAGGCAGCTCGTAAAAGGCGAGCGAAGGCTTACTGTCACTAACACCGCGACACCTGACTAGGTGGTAGAGTTTCGCAGCGACTCAACCGGATTGGTACCACCGCCTTACCTATTCCTGCCGCCATATCGTCATGACGTGTTCCAGTTCGGAGGGTAAGGTAGCCGGTAAACTAACTTTTGCTCGAGGCCTAACATCCCGGCCTCAGGTTGGCAGCGCACCATTACCACCTTTGGTGTCTCTAAGCGGCGGAAATTTCTTACCATCAGGAAATCTGTCTGCTTGTTGCCTTCCAATATCATAAAAAAAAAGACCCGGTAATGCAGACATCTAAATGTTCATCACACAAATGCCTGCCTCCGTCGGGAATCGAACTCGAGCCTTGCGGTTGGTTGATATAGTTAGGCGTGTACGCTAGCCACTCGACCAACGAGGCGGTCAATTATATATTAATATAATTAATAATTATAGGTATCTTCTTTCCATGAGAGCAATAGAAAGAGATAAAACACTTTTAGTGCAGTCAAATTAGTCGGTAAACGTCATTCGTACAAATGTTTAATCTACCACTATGAAAACGTTGAATAAAAACATCACAATTTGACATGTCTAAAGTGTTCCATTTCGTTTTTTTTTCGACAGCAGGCATCTAAAATAAGTTTTGTGAACAGCAGAATCAAAACCAGTGTTTAGTTAAATATATGTTGAACGAGTGTTTTTTTAAGACTGCTAGTATTTAGTTTTTCAGATATTTTTATTATTATTCAAAAAAATAATAATGGTATGGTTACTGATCTGTAGCAGCCCTAGCTCTTATCTTACATAGGTTATTGAAGTTGGCCGTTATAAAACAAAGAGGTCGGTAAAGTTAAGGAAAAATATCTCATCCGTCTCAGGTTTGACATCTTTAAAACCGAAGTGTATTTGCTTAGGTTTAGAATATGTGAGGTTTAATTTCTAAAACATAAAAACATATACATAATTGGTTTCATTCATGCTGTTTACACTACGTACCTCTCATGACGTGTCGAATAATCTTCAGAGATCCACCTCTCAGCGACAGCACTCGCTGTACCCGCTGCTTTATTGTGGGCGGCCCCGCGGTACATACCTGCACATATACAATGTTGGCAAATACCATTTCAATAGACTCCTTTAAGAGATTTTACAACTCTTACTTTTTATAAAGTAGAGTCTAGTAATATAAGTTATCGAATTAGTCTACTATATATCTATTTTTTTCCAATAAACGAGCCTTCCTTCCACTTGACACCACCAAAACGACACCACCGGTGGTGTCATATGGAATCTCTAGTCCATATGACACCACCCTAGTGATGTCTAGAAAATATTTAATAAAAGAGTTGATCACATATTATTTTTTTATTTAAGTGAATTACATTTTAATGTATTAAAGAAGGGAACGGAAATCGCAGTGCAGCAAACTAGTCTTCCAGCATGTCCACAATTGCTGTTATGTGCTTGTAATAGGCCCTAATGAACTTTTCTTTTTGTGTTTCCTTTCCGGGAAAAAATCTTTCCGCCAACAATTTTGCTGTATTTAATACAATCTGAGCATCACTCGAATCGTCCGTTTGGGTACAAATATCCTTCGTATTTTGTTCCGTTTGCGTTTTCACGGACATATAAATGTCTGGTGTATTATCGTCATCTCTAATCTCTACAAAATACTCTTGAGTATCCTGCATTTGAAACACATCACCGGGCGACAATTGGTGTTTATATTGTGAACTCAAAATTGATTGACTCTCCATTCTTTCTAAATTATGTTTTTAAGTATTTTTATATCTTAGAGATATATAAATAGTTAAATATAGATTGTACGATAGTAAGGGAAGAATAAAATTGAAAACAATTGAATTCTGAAACGTCACAGTGACATACTTATATTCTTAAATAAGTAAACATTAAAAAGTTTCTACTCCGATAGGTACATAAAACCTCTGAGTTCATCTAATGCCTTGGCCACAGTAATTTCATCATTGATCAATTGCATTTGAACATCAAGTATAAAGTCATCATCTATAATGTATTTACTCTTCCTTTTTTCTTCTAAAGTTTCCATACCTAAGTATTTATTCATTTTATTCATGGTTCTGAACAAAGAAACTGGTCTTGTTAATTCCTTTTATTAATTTCGAATGAAAACCTTCGGACACATTATCAGTGCGATGTCTTTCACCAAATACGCTAAATACATCTGGGGAGTGAATTTTTAACCAATAATTTTCAATGTAGCATATAAATTTGGTCATGTTTATATTTTTATTTCTATAAATTTGGGTTTTGATATACTCCCATCCTTCTAAAGTATATTGTGGTGGTAAGAGCGGTAAGACGGCTGTTAGAGCCACAATTCTTTTTTTCCGGTTTGGTTTGATTATTTTTAAACTTTTTGGCATTTTTCCAAATATTTTTGCACCAGTGATAATAGCAGCCTTTTATTATTACATTTGGATGATTTTCTTTTATAGCATTAATTGCCGCAGACTCATAGTCACAATGTACTTTATAAGGTTTAAATTCTGGCAATCGTGATTGAATCATGTGGAATAATAACTCATAGCTATTCTGTGTTCTATTACTCATAAATGCACTTATAAGTGGTACCACTTTGGTTTTTTCAAAAGTACTGCCTATGTCACCAAGAATATTGTAGATTTGACTGAAGGGAGTCGGGCAGACAGCAAAAGTTCCATCAACGAAATACTCGGTGATATTACAAATCATTTTACGACAACGTATAGGACAAAAAACCAATATGCGAATACCATCATAATAATAATCCGCTAATATTGACTCGCGAAATTTTTCCGGTACAGTGACCTCATCGATAGATTTAAAAATTGTAGCGGGAACTCCAAGTTCTTTATTTCTTGCATCATAAAGCGACTGTTTAATATTTTTAAACTTGGGTATTGCATTCAGTAAATCATGACCTTTATCTTTCAAAGTAAACACATTTTCTTCATATAAAGTTGGTATTGGTTGGTAATTACATTATGTCGTAATGCGTTAGTTACCAGCAAACGGTCATTTGCAAAGGGGTCTCTTCCACAAGTGTGATCTTTGGTCTTAGAAATAATATCATTCTAAAATGTAATAAGAATTTATTATTGTAGTAAAATAAGTACCTAAGGCTATGGAATTCTCGAAATAATTTCATATGAAAAGGATACTTACCATTAAATTTATAGTACCTGGACACTTTGTCCTTTTGAAGCTAGTGCATCTCCATAACACTGAGCCGTTTTTATATACCTTGTGACGGTGAAATTTATATTTTTGCCAGAGCAAAGCTATTCCGCCATGAGTCTTTATGTACTTTATGTGTTCAGTATTATACATGTCCATTTTGAAATAATTAAAAGATAGAACGAAAAGACAATAATTATGCAAGTTGCAATGAAAACAATGTCAAGATGACCATTTGAGTGACAGATAAATATAAACTTTATCAAATGACTTACCTCATTAATGAAACTCCTTGAACTTAATTGGAGTTTTCATATCAATAACTAAGCAACTTTGAAGGGTCTGAGTACGCCTGGGATGGTTCCTATTACACAAACAGATGTATGTGTAATGTAACATCACTAATAGTCGGTGGTGTCATATGGACTAGAGATTCCATATGACAACACCGGTGGTGTCGTTTTGGTGGTGTCAAGTGGAAGGAAGGTAAACGAGTACAATTAAATGTGCTGCATAGCTATTGGTCCACATAATCAACATAAAACTCATTTTACTAAATCAGAACGCGCCTGGAGAACAAGAAAGAAGGAGAACGAAGGCGTAGTGGCCGCCCCTCATATACATCTCAATCCGTCAGTATCGGAAATATGAGAGGAATATACTACGCGTTTTTTAATATTTATAATTTAGCGTTTAGACTTATAATATTGTGAATGCATGGTCTAAGCAGTGATGGGTGTAATGTTTAAGCTAAGGGACTCCTACAGTCAAGGTTCATCCAAAGCCAACTTAAAATTCAATAGGGTAAAAAATAGTCGACCTAGCCAGGACCCTGCCTAGAGTGGGAGAGAGGATTCCACAGGAGAAAGGGGGGGTCAAGACATCTATAACTCTCTCTAATGGTTTGTTTAGTAGGTAGGTAGGTAGGTAAGTAGGTAGGTAGATAGGAAGGTAGGTAGGTATTAGTACTACCACCTTACCTTTCGGGCTCGCCATAATGTCGGAGCCATTGCCGAGCGTATGGTATTTATCAATTCAGATGTTCTAGATCCCAACTTCGGGTTTGCAATTCACCACGACAATTTCTGTGTCTATAGGCGAAGTGATATAGAAGTATATTTTACCATTTGTTTGTTTTATAACATCAAGAAAAGTTGCTTATTAATAAAATATATGACACAAAAGATGATGAGTGAAAGAGTGCCAAGTCTAAATGTGTCCCTTAAAACTTAAAGAGAGTCTATTGTAGTTTTTGAAATAATGTTTGAATTAGAACTCGTACATTTTTTAACAATAATTTTACATTAATATAAATCACGCATCACTTCGCTAGCATCTATTTCTAAAGGATACCAAAAAAAATTTACAATTGTGTCTACCTATTGCGTTTGATCTTTAACGAGTGTAGTGTAAAGTGTAACGATATTAGTTTCCTCGTAAATGACCTAAAAAGAGTCGAATTTATTTTTTAGAAAAAATATTTTGTTGAATTAAAAAAATATTTTGTTGTCCGCCTGAGGCAGAAGTAGGCAGAGGCACAACCAGGGCACCCACGACTAGCTGCAGCCACTAAGTCCCACAATGTGATAGGTGGCAAGCCTATCGCCAACCTGACACACCCTATCCCGGGCAACGTTGAAAATTGAAAATACAAATTTTCTAGTTTTTAAGTTGCCCGAACCCGGGACCTGAAGAATTCATTCTGACATCGGACCGCTAGACCACAGAGTCGAACTTATTGAACTTGTTATTACAAAAAATAATAGATACCTCAAGAATGATTCTATCAATAAGTTGCAAAGTAAATAGACCTCCAGATAGCCTCTTAAGGTATTGAGCATCGTCATCTAATTCCTCTCCGTCAGCCTGAAAAGAAAAAACATATAAAGTAAAAAGTATCTTCACGCCCATATCCCCGAAAAGGCAGACAGCAGTAGGCACCCACAACTATCCGAAGACACTAAGTCCCACAATGTGATAGGTGGCAAGCCTATCGCCAACCGGGCACGTATCCAATCCCGAGCAACATTTTTTTTTATTAGACATTGGAAATACCTCATTTGCTCTTGATGCTCGACTCAGGATTCGAACCCGGTACCTCATGAAGTCAAGTCCAACACTTGGACCGCTAGACCACTGAGGTGATATATTTTATATTTATTTCCCATTTACTTTCCTCTTCTAAAATGCTGCACTGAAAGCAGATTTTTTTTCCTAAGACGTCAGCCATAAGAAAATTTGTGTAACCAATACAAAAGCAAGCCATTCTTTAAACTAACTTTACCTAATATGTAAGTTAGCGTAAAATCATTATTCCAGCCTTACAACTGCTTTGTATTTAACATAGACTAATCTCATGAACCTGAAATGTCATAGGCAAATGTGGTGATGACGTCAATTTAGTAATAAAACTAAAAAAATCAAGTATTTTATTATTGTTTATTAATCTGATTACCGCAAGTTTACGAAAAGTCAATCAATTTCAGACTTCTAAACCGAAATCATGTAAAACATATGTTAGAAAGAGATTTATACTAGATTAAAATAGATTAGCGTTTTAGAAGCTGAGGGTAAGTGAATTATACTGAAACGTGAAAGTTAACGTATTGGTCCAGGCTCCTTTGCTGAATAGACCATCTGTCTTCCTGCCAGCCATCTCATAAGAGGCGAGCATAGGCTTACCGTCACTAACACCGTGGCATCTGACTAGGTGACGAGTTTCGCAGCGACTCGCCCGGATTGGTACCACCGCCTTATCTATTCCTGCCGTCAGTCAGCGTTTCGGTTCGGAGCATGGAGTAGCTGGTAAACTTACTTTTGCTTAAGGCCTAAAATCCCGGCTTCAGGTTGGCAACGGCGCCTTTACCACCTTAAGCGTTTAGGCGGCGTGAATTTCTTACCATCAGGAAATACGTCTGCCTGTTTGCCTTCCAATATGCCACTTTTAGGCAAAATAGTCTAGAATTTTATTTTTCACTTATTTAAGATTTTTGCCTATTTGCAAATAAATTGAATTTTAATCTGTCAAAAATAAAGTATCTGTGCCATTGAACCGGCAAGATGAAGGAGGTTTAGTATATGGAGCATTAAAGATAACACCTATTTGGACGTACCGGGTTGGGGTGCATCGCAGCGCAATAATCCGCCTAGATCACTTGCAATACATTTTGTATGGAGCAACGCCCAATTTTGGTTGGCATCGGCGCGGATTTTTCCGCGGCGGAATTCCGCTAGGCATCACGCACGTATACCCCGATGCGGCCCACAGTGACCAAAGATCACGATATCACTGTTAAGAATAGAGCACTCGGCATTTTATCGCTGAAGTTTCGTATGACAACTACTAGAGGCGCCACTTTTATCGTCGAATGGCCTCTCTATTTGTATACTCTACTCTGGTACTGAGTAACAAAAATCCGCCGATGCGATGCGGCCCGGCCCGCATCAGTGTGCTTTGCAATGCGATGCGCAACGGCCCGACACGCTCCGCCCCGTCAACAGTGGGCGCTGTCCTTTAAATTGCAACACTCATACCATCCAAGACCATATATATCAATCTATTAAAATAAAATTAAACCATACCTCCATTTCCTTTTCAGTCCGATCCACTCTATCCATATATTTAAAATGCAACTCCAACAATCTGTCGACTTTTTCTAAATCATTTTCTGTAAATTTCGCTAACAGACGCTGTCTTTGGCTTCCTTGGCAATTTCTTAACATAGACGATATTATAGAAACAACGTGTTCTACAAAAAATATAAGTACATAATATAAAACCTTTTGATAGAATTTTTGACACCAATTTCATTTTGCGAGAATTTTGAATGTATTTAGATCATACCAAAACATTTTGTCTATGGTAATTATTGCTATAGATGATGATATATTAGAAACTTTAAATTAATTTCTTATATTTTCTTATTATTTTAAGTATTAAAAGTGATCATTGCATGGTATAAAACAAAGTCGCTTCCTCTGTCCCTTTGTATGCTTAAATCTTTAAAACTACGCAATGGATTTTGATGCGGTTTTTTTAAATAGACAAAGTGATTGAAGAGGAAGGTTTATATATATATTTCACAACCGTGCGGGTCGGGCTGCTAGTTGTTTATAAACTTAAAATATTATTTCCTAGCTTATTTACACAATACACATTGTACACTTCCAATAAAAAAATATGTGGTCAAATGATGAAAAGTTTTATTTGATTATTACAACACAACACACTCTAAAAATAACTCATATAAAATATTTACCTTCGTGCTGATCAACAGTTAGTATTCTCTTTCTCTTAGGTGTCTTCATGAACAAAGGAAAGACAGTACGTAGTCCCAAAATGTCTACAAACTTATTACAGTTGTCTTTACCATCAGGACCAATAAGAGCGTGGTCTAAAACTTTAAGGGATCCATTTCGCGACATTTTCTTTTCCCTAAAATTAACAAACACTTATTTATAACTGCCTTTATTCAGACACTAGCTCCCGCCCGCGACTCCGTCCGCGCGGATGTCGGTCTTCGCGTGATAAAACTTAAAAATTAAGATTTTTTTTAAATAGAAAGTATCCCATTTCATGTCCAGGATAATAAGTTTTAATTATAACAAGTTTCATCTAAATCGAACCGTTACTTTTCACATGATGCCTGAACATACAGACAGACAAAAAATTTTTTAATCACATATTTGGGTTTGGTATCGATTCAGTACAAGCAATGTACAGAATTGACCCTTCTATAGATTTATTACAAGTATAGATTAAGATTACTTTAAGTAAGTAAGTTTATTCAAGCCCATATCCGTAGGCAGAGGCATAACGACTAGCCGAAGACACTAAGTACGACAATGTGGAAAGCCTATCGCCAACGAACACATATCCAATCCCGGGCAACGTTAATTTTATTAATAAACTGAAAAAATACATTTTCTATTTTTTCTGTTGACCGACCCGGGATCTCAAGATGTTAAGTCCAACGCCGGATCGCATGACCAGAGGCGATCCCTTTTTTCCTAATTATATTTATAACTGTTTGCCCTTTGACAAAGGTTGCTCCAAACTTGCTCAACAACCACTGAACTATTTCCAGCTGTTCTAATCTACAAGCTGCCTGCCAGTTCCTTGATCTCACCTATCCAGCGTTTGAAGAGTACCATCCTTTTTCATTTTATGCACTGGTTACCAATAATTACTGGTATCCAAACAAACACTTATACATCAACATTAAAATAATCAATCTTACAGGGACTTCCTTGAGTTACGACACGTCTAAATATTCTATTCTAATTTCTTTTTTGTAAATCAAAATTCACAATCGCAATTTATCTGGTTTTTAATATGTTACATTTATATGAGCAATAAGACTCACCTAAGCATCAGGTTCATGAGCTGCAATCCCTCTCCGCGCAGGAACCGCTCCCGGTTGGCGGGCTCCATGAGAGCGCAACACAAACTGTCGAACATGTTCTCCATAGCCTCTTGTTCCTCTGCCCCGTTTGGATCGTGACGTTTGTAAAACTGAATTTACAGTACAACAGTAACATTAAAAAGAAATACTATCTTTTAGATTTAAAATAAAAAAAACAGTATTTTTTCTAACAAGAAAAGGGCAAAACAGAAACAGAAAAAAGTACACAACTTACAATTTTCTGTTAGTGACTGACTTTGCAAAATTAAAAAAAAAACTAGACACGCACTTTATAAGCGCCCGGTTGGTGATAGATTTGCCACCTATCCCCCTGTGGGACTGAACAATACGTTCAGCTAATCGTTGTGGTAATTGCACTTCTGCTTAACTCTTCGAGGATACGGAAGTGAAGATACCATTCACATTTTAAGAATGCCGTTGCTCTTTCCCATTCTCTTACTCTTTTTTCTTTATAATTTTTGTCATAATGATGATTTTATATGATTTGACATTTTTTTATAATACTGACAAAAAATACCTATTCAATTTAGATTAAATGGTAAAGAATATTAATGATGTAAAGTATCTTCACGCCGATATTCCCGAAGAGGTAGGCAGAGGCACAACCAGGGCACCCACGACTAGCCGAAGATACTAAGTCCCACAATGTGATAGGTGGCAAGCCTATCGCCAACCGGGCAGATATCCTATCCCGAGCAACATTGTTTTTATTAGAAAATTGGAAAAAACCCAATTTTCTTTTTGTTCCCCGACCCAGGATTCGAACCCGGGACCTCATGCAGTCAAGTCCAACAACTGAACCGCTAGACCACAGAGGCGACTATATTAGTGATAATTTTTGTAAGTCTATTATATTCGCAAAATAGGATTTTTGCGAATACTATTAGTAACTATTGATAAGTACTACCTACCACGCAAGAGACTTAGCGTGAAGATATGTGAGTATAAAATCTACTGTCTTACCGCCAACTGTTGTAATAACACATCAATCCCATCAAGTTCTCCCAATAGCTTTCTGTTTTCTGGCGTGTTTTGCAACAATATTGATAGTATTTCTGTTGCATATAATTTATTCGCATCAAAGGGTACTTTCAACTAAAAATTAAGATTTAATTATGCTAGGTAACATTTAACATAAATTGGCCAATAAATGCAAACGAAAAAAATGTTTTTTACACCGAAGTTTTTAATGCTCTAAAGATATGAAAACAATAATCTATAAACATATGTAAAAGAAAGACGTGTTAGTTATACTATTTATGACTTTAGAATGGCTGAACAGATTTGGCTGAAAAGTGATGGGTTGTAGCTTAGAACCAGTAAACGGACGTAAAATAATTTTTCACCCGTTCGAGTGTGAGGAAAGTAGGAAAAACAACATTTTTTCACATACAATCTGAACGGGTGGAACCAAGTTCGCCGGAACAGCTAGTATAATATAAAAAAAAACACCTAAGAAAGACTTACAGAAGATGCAAATTCGAAAATATGAACACCTCAAAATGGTAAAAAATTAAAAAAAATATATTGTGGTACTATTAAGTAAATTAAAAAAAAACAAAAAATTAGAAAGACGAACGTTAAAAAGACTTAAGAAAATTAGAAGCTATATAAATACATATGAATCAAAACACACTTCTACTAAAGTTGAAGAAATTTGGTAATATTTTGTGTGGCACTTTTAACTTTTTGCATGCATTATATTTTAATACAGGTGTGAAATTATTTATGCATTTGGTAATTTTATCACTCCTTTATTCTTTATAATTTTAATATTAGTAATGATTTAGATATTGCATTTAATGGTCTGCAAATTTTACAGATTGTACATGATCATCAGTTCCAAAAGTGAATATACAAATTTATGTACAGTTTATTATGTCGCCTCTGTGGTCTAGCGGTTCAGTTGTTGGACTTGACTGCATGAGGTCCCGGGTTCGAATCCCGGGTCGGGCAACATAAAGAAAATTCGGTTTTTCCGATTATCTAATAAAAAAAATGTTGCTCGGGATAGGATATGTACCCGGTTGACGATAGGCTTGATCACATTGTGGGACTTAGTATCTTCGGCTAGTCATGGGTGCCCTGGTTGTGCTTCTGCCTACCTCTTCGGGGATATGGGCGTGAAGATACTTCTTTTATGTACAGTTTAAATGAAAAAATATTTATGCACTTTTGGAATTGACTGTACATAAAATATTATTTACAACAAGGTTCTTTTTAATACAAGGTTATTATTACCTTTAATCTTTTTAATAACCACTGGATGAAGCCCTGCTTTGCAACTTCAACGCATAACTCTGGCCTGAATTCTGTGATGTTCTCAATGATACCTAAAAATTATTATTTTTTTGGATTAAAGTTATTACATAAAACATCAAACTGAAAAAAGTTAACAAATTTGTTTGTAAGGAATTAGAAAATAAATCGTGAATATTTAGTTTTAACTCACTAAGAAAATGATGCACCAAATTAAAAGTGTTATTATAAGTATATTACTACTGTACTACATAGTTATATATAGTACATAGTGTAGTACTGCATAGTTTCTTTAGAGTATCCTCTAGTTACCTAAAGTATTGTGGACAGCATCCCTCTCATCTGGCACTTGCTCATCCAATCTTGCCAAATTATGCAATAACAGAGCTGGACATTCTGCCTCTGCTAATGCATTTATTAACTCTTCAGCCCCTTCCTCACTTTCATGAAGAATGTCTACATCCGTTAATTCCTATAAACAAATAAATTCATTCTAAAATAAAATATAAAAAGATTTTCTTATATAATTTGTAGCTAAGGCCCAAGAGTTTTCCGCAGGGAAAAGCTTAAAGAAATAAATATTCTAACAGTGACTTCTTAACATATTTTTAAAAACTTAATATATGTTCATAAAGATATAAATTTGTTTAAGAAAAATTATGATACAAATTCTGCAAATACGAGGAATAAAAACAATCTTGCTATGGAAATGTCTCATCCTCACATAATTAGTTATTCATTCGTATACGTTTTTACAATAAACTTCCTGAGCATATTAAGGACTTATCATTTAATACATTTTTTAAGTTGTGTTTAACACAAAATGTTAGTTGTGTGCTTAATGTTATTAATAGATTTGAGAATTTTTAAAAGACAGAAATGCTTGGGATTAATAAAACCGTTACTCATACTAATCTCTACGAATTCTGTATGTATTATATTTTTGTAAATTACATTTACATTACAAAAGAAAAAAGACAAGACCACAGTGTCTCTTTCGCCAGATGTTTACAGATTCAGATATATTACAGATGAAATTTACATTTTGTTATAGGTTGAATTAGTAGACTGTCGGCCTTGCAGAACTTTTGTAAGCTTATTGAAAAAAAGGTGTGATCTATTCTCGGGGTTATCTGAACACAACTCTTCAACATGGGTTGAGTTTAACATTATGTTATATATCTTCAAACCAAGTCCCTTGCGGGCTAGGCAGAGGGTATTTGGTAGTGTCCGACCGAACTTTCGGGTTCGGTCAGTTTCGGTGAAAAATTCAAGTTTCGGTGGCAGTTTCGTTTTCGGCATAAAATTCACTGAAACTTTTGCCGAAACCGAAATTGTTTTGAAAGTTGTCGAAAGCGTTCGCCTAACTACGTTTCGCGCGGAAATATGGGTGGACCTTGATGACGGCCCTGTTCGGAAATTACGTGCGGCGTTTGGCTTCGGTCGGTTAGGTCCGTAGCAACACAACTCAGTAAGTGTGATATCGCCCGACATAAACATTCATCGGAGGTCATGTTTTGATAGAACTGAATTCATGTAAGTGTTTGTTTAGTTTATTTTTTTGAATACTTTAAATGCCTAGTTGAATATTGAATCCATACCTTGTTTTCTAGCTATAAGCAAACCTAGTGGCTTGACAAAGAGATTTTAAATGAAATATGTGAAGTGTTAAATTGCGTTAATTAAGATAGCAAGCAGTATTTCTTCGAATTACATTAATAAATGATAGTAACAAAGTAAAAATACAGTGTCTTATTTAATATACCAAAAATGTAAAAACATTTTAAAAATGCACTAATGTTTGGGTATTTGACGGTATTTTATATAAGGTCACCTGAGTTTCGGTTTCGGTTTCAGACGAAACTGAAGCCGCGACCGAACTTTCATTTTCGGTTTCGGTCGGACTCTAGTATTTGGATACCAAAACTCACAATCCCTATCACGTGAAGATATGTAATGTAATGAAAAATTGAATTTAAACTTGCACCCTTCTGTCTTAAGCTGAAACTATTTGATCTACTGAGGATTCAACTCCTGTAGTGGATTTTTTTTATTTAGAAAGGTCAGTTCGACATGCTTAAAAGCTTAATACCCAATTTCAAAAATAGCAAGAATAATGTTGGTTTTGTGTTAGATTTCTAAAGACATTGGATATCTTGAACCATGAGGGCTGTCCTCTACATACTTAACCTATTTTAACAGACAATGAACAAACATCTTACCTGAAGTAAATGAACTACTTTGGTAGAAACATCAGTGTTATCATGTGAAAGCAGTTCTAAGATAGAATTTATACACTTTAGTTCTACCAACAGCGGATACTGGTCTGGTACTGTGGCAACAGCACTTAAATCCTAAAATGCAAGAAATCAAAAATTAACTTTCACAGTCAAACATTAAATAACCTGGTACACTAAAATGGTTAAATTACACTGTTATACAGATTTTAATACAAACTTAACTTTACTCTAACTTTAGACAATGTTCATTAAAAAGGCAGTTACTGTCTTATTAATAAACTTTACACTGTTTTACAGACAATAATTATTATTATTAGATTAATTTTTAAATTAATTATTTGAAAGATTTATAATGTATAAACAGATATTGTACCTTCTCTTCATTTTGATATATCTTCTTTGGTTGTTTGGAAGAGATTGCCTGTTAGCGAAAAAACTGCCTTTTGTATAAAATATGTTTTTATCAATGTACTTAATATGTAACAATTTTATGATTTAGTTGTACAACAAAGATTTTATTATTATTATTATATCAACTTGACTTTACTCTAACTTTAGACAGTGTTCATAAAAAAGGCAGTTATCATCCTATTAATAAACATAGACAATTTACTTAAAGATTCAACTCAATTTTACAATCTTTGTCAAACTGTGATACAGACAATAATATCAACTTCACATAACTTATTAGTTACACAAACTTTTTGTTTGCATGCTGATAATGCTTGAATAGCGAAACTGGTTGATATGAAGTATAGAAACTATATTAACTTCACTTACACTCTTTCTTTAGTCTATGTTTCTTAATAAGAAAATCAGTGTATTCAGAAACTGTGAAAAAATGTTTAGTAAAACTGTATATGTAATTCTTATAGAAGTTCTAGTCTTCCAATTGTTATCACATCAAATACTGATTATATATAAAAGAAAGTTTCGTTAGTAACACTATTTGTAACCCGAAAACAGCTGAACTGATTTGCCTGAAAATTGCTTAGAACCTGGAAATTAATATAGGATATGTTTTATTCCATTCGACTACAAGCAAAGTGGGTGCAGTGCAACTTGTTTATAATTTTTTAATATGGCAATATGTATACAAGATCCTATCCTAAATTTGTATTTACATGCCTTAAATTATCGACATCAGATACAATTAACAAACCTAAAACATTATTAGGTAATAGGTGGCTTTTAGCAAGAACTCATCAACTGCAAAAAATCATAATTTACTTTTTTTCATGGATGGATTCATTTGACATATTTTACAAAATGGAAAATCTCACTAAATTCTAACTTATTTACTTCCGACGTTACTCAGCTTGCTATATAGGATAATATGAGCAAATCAACATAAATATGAACTAAATTACCGGTTATCTTAGAATAATGAATATGTCACGTAATGACTTCTTGCAATAAGCCGACAAAATACTGCTCCATTTCCATATAATTCCTGTAATTACATATAGATTGTCTAATAAAAATATCCTGACCTGTAATGCTTCAAACAAGTCTATTTCACTTTCCATGAATTTCTCAGGTTGGTCTGGAAATTTAATTCTCATTTCCCTGTTTCTTAGAGCTTTCTTTTCAAAATTTAAAACTAATTTTTTAACAGCAGTCTCGTCCAGAACTTCACCCTAAAATGAAATTTAGTTTTTTATACACGGTAGAAACTTATATTTCCATATCCATATATTTTTAGTTAAATAAAGAAATTTTTAAAACTTTTAGTACTGACTTATCTCAATTACAAACATCAAAAAAGAAAACATATGTAAGATATTCTACTCAATCTCATTCTCATATAACAGTATGGGTTATTACAATAATAAAATCTCATAACATGATAAAGATGCTTCGATACTAGTTTGCCACTGTTACTTGCTATTATATTCAGTTAAGGTTACAAAACTTAATAACAAGAGGTACAAACCATAATCATGTTAATGTTATTGCCTAGGATATTGGTAAACATTACACCAATCTAGAAAAACACTTAAGCTTTGAGTTTAACATAGTATATTTTTTTAGAATTTCATAGATTTTTACTTCAAAGTTTGTTAAACTAAATAATCACTGTTATTCATCAACATTACTTTAAAATTCTTAAGATACTTTTTATGGTTTCAATCAGTTATATATTATTTGATATTTAAAGTATTAAAGCAGACAATTGAATTACATTAAAATATGAATTTTAAAGCCTTTTGATATCAAGTATTAGGTTAGGCTATTTTTACTCTATTAACTACTCAACAAAACAAAAATAACCAAAGCTTACTTCAGTTGCCTCTGTTTCAACAAATCTTAGTATATCCTCTCTTTCTTTTTCTGTTATGACAGGTTCAATAGGTAGTGCTTTAGATCCTAAAGACAACTGATTTATTTTAGATTTGGTTAAGCGGCGCATTTTAGCATTATTGGTAGTTTCTTCATCAGAATCTTCAAATTCATCCTCGTTAGGTCTCTTAGGAGTCGGCGTAGGCTGGAATAGAATTACAAAATATTGTAATGTTAAATATGTATGTGTAAAATCAACAATTTAATATGTATCCACATTGATATACACTTACTTTGAAAGATAAGAGTTCTCCCACATCCATCTTTATGTGTAATTAGTTTTTAAACGTTCTGGAGAATGCTATAAAGAAATATTTTTATTCTAAAAACAAAATGTACCACATGTGATATGTGTTACAAAGATCTCAATACCTGAATGTATATATATTTAACGCTTAATATATATTTTATTAAGAAATAGGTTATTCACGAACGCCACATTTTTGTTTTAAATAATCAAAAACATATATTAAATCGATTTTCATATTAAAATTCAAGATTTTATTAATTTATGCTGTTTGCCAAGCAACAAACAACTTTTAATTTTAAACGTCAAACATCTAACAAACGTCAATGTCAAAATATTTTAACAATTGACAACTCAAGACCGCAGAAATCTAAGCTCTGGGGGGTTACCATAAGCTCTTAAAACAGTACTATTTCAACAATACTAATTGTCAGTGGAGAAAGACAACCTTATGACGTATACCATAAAGTTGCTTATAAAGGCAGACATTTAGCAAGATGGAAATAATACTGCTTTAAGAGTTCATGGTAGGGCCCCTGTAGTTACTGCAGAATCTGTACTTACAAGGTCTATACGTCCTGTATAATTATA
>NJDD01004073.1:53749-69898 GCA_002245505.1 Calephelis nemesis
TTAATTAAAATATATTATAGGATATTTACTATTTATGCTATTATTGTTCATCGTTGATGACAGATATCACCATGGTATCCAAAACCGGACGACTTAGTAATTAATTAAAAGAATTTTTTTTTATACAATTACAAACAAAAAAAAGAGAGGAGTTTTGGCACTATCGTGAAAAAAGATCGTCTTTATTGAAATGTGAGTATATCATAAGTAAAATATGTCAATTTTTGTGGTAGTTAAACAACTTTGTTCAGTTAAAGTGTACAAGTAAAATAGTTGTAACGAAATAAATGTACCGTGTATTTTCCAGTTGCCGCCATATCTAAAGTTTAAAAAAGTGTCGACGCGCACAAATACCACTTGTCTGGTTCACTTGAATAAAGATTATTCTGATTCTCATTCTCTCACCTAATGAGCTTGAGTAAAGAGGGCTAGAGACTTATATATTAATATAACTGACTTAATATAACGAGTTATGACTATGCTAAAAATAATTATTTATTATTACTGAAGACGTGTCAGCATGTAATAAAGGTCTTAGCCTGCCTCAAACAAGGGCAAATTAAGTAATTAAAAATAAGAAGAGTGTTTTGGCGCTATCGTGAATGAAGACGGTCGTATTTTTTCATAATTATTGAATTTTGTGTTTATATTGAGTGAAATTACCTAGTTTAGGTGGAAATTAGTTTAGTTTTGTTCAGTAAACGTGCACAAATGTAATAATAATGAAGAAATTAGTGTATCGTGAATTTCCTCGCTGCCGCCGAATCTCCCAAAGTGAGCATGTGTAAAGTGACCGCCGCTTTATTCAAGAGCCTGACGTGACTTTGTAAATAGTGACCAAGGCTTGAAACCGGTACGAAAAGTACAGGTTCTATACCGGTATTTACCGGTTCTTGCAATTTCGATACCTGGATACCGGTTCCAAAGTGGGTACCGGTACTTCGTATACCGGTACTGACCTGATACAGGTACCTAACAAGTACCGGTATCATTACCGATAAAAACCGGTATCGAATAAAGGTACCCGTTAAATACAAGTGCGAAGTTGCCAATTTTTCTTTTTATGTATCGGTATTATTTTAATCTCTCATGAAGGAACAGAGCTATCTTCGATTGAAGAAAAAACGATAAGTTATATGTTTTCTAGTACCGGTATTATTGAAACAGTACCGGTATCAGAACCCTTAAAGCAACAGTACCGGTACTAAGTCTGGTACCGGTACAAACAGTACAGGTATCGCCTTGGTATCGGTATTGCTTCAAGGTCATTAATACCGGTTCCTAAAAATACCGGTATTTCAAGCCCTGATAGTGACTAATGACTGTATAAGAATAATTAACGGAAGACATGTGACTAATGATGAAATAATTAATACGGAAGACGTGGCACCATGGCCTAAAGGTCTAAGCCGACTCCAGGAAGGGGCAAATAACTTTAAAAAAATTAAAAATACTTGGAGAAAATAGCGGTAATTTTTGACTTAGATTTTCCACTTTTCGTTTCCAGCGAGAATGGAAGACGCAAATCAAAGACTACAATAGTTCATCAAATGCTGAATTTTGCTTAAATATTTTGCGATTGTTACAAAAACAAACTGATGATAAGTCACATTTGTATATTTTTTACCATGCATTATAAAATAGAGGACTACGTAGCGAATCAATCTATTCGTAACAATTTTACCCAGGTATTATTTTATTATTGTTTACATTGGAACAAAAACGGCCACATGTTACACTAGTAATTAATTACTGCTACTAGTTAGGTTAAAATTTGAAAAATTAATTTCTACAATTATTGATTTCAACAACATTTTAAAAATTAATACTAATACCTAATTACAGGAGGCGCTTTCTGTTTCAAATCTCACTCAAAATCAATTACAAAAGTTTTTAGATTCTTTAAACGATACAAATGAAACGAATTCTTTGTTGAAAATATTTAATACTTTAGGAGTTTATCTATTAAGTGATGTAAGTATGTAATATTTTGAATTATTATTATTCAATGGTTGTGTACGATGTAAATACTAGGTTCACTCCACAATACAAAGTTATTATGCACTAGCCGACCCGGCGAACTTCGTTTACTTGGTCGCCTCTATCGTCTAGCGGTCCAGGTGCTGGACTTGACTACTTGAGATTCCGGGTTCGATTCCCGCGTCGGGCAACAAAATGAACTTTAGGGTTTTCCAATTTTCTAAGAAAAATGTTACTCGGGATTGGATATGTGCCCGGTTGGCGATAGACTTGCCACCTATCACATTGTGGGATTTAGTGTCTTTGGCTAGTCTAATAATTTGACGATATGGGCGTAAAGATTCAATAACTATGAAAAAAAAGATACTCTTTCCCTACAACGCAGGAGATTGACTTGAAGATATTATGTATGTATAGGTAAGGTGAGCGCAACGTTCAAATGTTTCTCTACATTCCGGAGTATAAGTTTTTTAGTTACTTTAGGTATACTGAAATATCTGATATATCTATATACATAATATTACTGATATATCTGTAATTTTGTATCTATAAAACTGCGTGACATGGAACAAAATAGGGGACAATCTGTAAGTGTAGCATATACTATAAATCAAGAAAACGAATTGATTGAATTGACTAAAAGGAAATAATTGAATTGACTATGTACTCGTTAATGAATTATAGCCCAATTTATATTTTCAGTTACCCCTCTCCCATTAGAAACTCTTTAGTGAGTGGGACAAAAAATATCCTCTAAACTTCCTCGGAACACAAAGTTCCCACCAGTCCAATTTCGTTACGATCTTTATTAGGAGTGTAACCTCCAGTAATAGTTAAGAGCTGCGCAGTAACGGCAAGCATTGGACGCTATGACACCAGGAATAGGTAAAGCGGTAGTACCAAGCTGGGCGAGTCGCTGCGAAACTCTACCACCTAGTCAGATATCACGGTGTTAGTGGCAGTAAACCAGTGCTCGCATTTCACGAGCTGCCTGGCAGGAAGGCAGATAGTCTATTCTGCAAAGGAGCTCGGACCAACACGGGGAAAACAAGGTGCCTACTTACTTTTGTATATTTTAGGACAAATGCAGAGCAGCGATTGTAAAATATAATCTTTTGTATGAGAAAATTCAGATGGTTTTAAATAAAGGTCTACAGACGAAAACAAAGATCGTCTTTAACCTCATTTCCGCTCTTGTCTTCACCGACGTTGGAGAATGTTACACAAGTCAAAAAGCTCTTCGCTGTTATGCACAAAATATGATCAGAAGCAGCGGTTGTTTATTTCTGATGAATAATTTCTTCATCAACAACATGATGGTATTATCTTTTTAGTATATTAACCATTGCCTCTGTTTTGCCGCTTGGTAGAATACACGCACTGTCTCGGCCAGGAAGTTCGTAAGAGGCGAACACGTGTTAAAATGTAAGTCACTACTAACAAGATCACTGGTAGTAGAGTGGTTTGCAGCAATTTGCCCTTGTAGGGATCAACTCCTTACCTATTCCTGCCACCAGAATGACTTTCATGTTTATATCCGGATGGCAAGGAAGTTAATAGCTTTGCAGAACGGGCCTAGCATCCTAGGGTATAAACTATGGTGTCTTTAGGCCACGGTTGTCTATTACCATTAAAAGAATAACCAAAAAGAAATAAAGAAGCCGATTGATTTCCTGTTGGTATTCATATGCATGTTATATGAATACCACCCTTTTAACGCCAAAATATTAGCGCGTTATCATTCTCGTTTAGATTACCCTTCAACCCATAGCACGACAAAAGCGTGTCAACAACAAAAATTTCAATCCCTACTATAGCATTGGGGTGTGAACTGTAGCTATATATTAGATTTTATCAAAATTGGTTCAGAGGTTTAGTCGTGAAAGAGTAACAGACAGACTGACTTTCCCTATTAGTTATGGATTTTTTTTAGTATATAATTGTGGAAAGGCATCTTTAATTTCATTATATGAAATGGATCTGCTTGTTCGTATCCCAATATAGCATGAAAAACTAAGTAATGACTCCTTATATTTTTCACCAGTTATGGGAAACGTGGAAAGCTCTGTGTCAGAGTATAAGTGATGTTTGCAGTGGTTCTAGTCTGAATCAAAATTTTAGCTCACATCTTATACCTCTGGTACGTATATAGTCATTTGTTAAGTACACTAAAAAGGGTTAGTCTTACTCATTGCAAGTGAAATAAATATACCTCGACTCTAGATGGTACTTATTTATAAGATTTGAGAAAAAAGACTTCAATTTCAATATTTCGTCTTAAATAAGTGCGTGTTTTAATTATAATTTAGTTTAAATTTTAAACTTGTTTGTCGTAGGTGTGTTGATAAAAATTGCGATTGGCATAAAACTATGAACGTAATCTTAATATGAACTGAACTGATATCATTCAAAAAAGAACGTAAAGACAGAGAACTCCTAGTAAATACTGGCATCTCTTTCGCCTAGGGCCTTATCACACGAACAGATTGCGAATGTTTTCAAGGCGGCGCGGCGTAGCATTTAAGTAGAGTCCGTCTTTCGGCTCAAAACGGGACACCAATTTTTTCATCAATTAGCAATTGCATCTTATATACTATAGTACGATAAGTAAATGTGTTTTTGATGGTGAAAATTTAAATTATTGTCAATAATAAAAATATATATATTTATTTATTTATTGTATTACGGGACAATTACAGACGGTCGCACGTAATAGATAATACTTGAAGTTCAATTTGAGACATCACGGTATACAACCGAAAAACGGGACGGTCCCGTTCAAAACGGGACGTCTGGTCACGTTAAGTATACATAATGCTTACGCATGCATATCGAAGTCGTCGCGGATATTATTATTTTCGCCGTAAATACCGCCGTGGAAGTCGTTTTGTATACTTAGTTCCCAATTCAAACTTATTCGCATTTTGTAAAAAAGTCTTAAAATTCGTGTTCCCATTCCCTTCAAATACGTCCGCACGTTTTAGTGCGCAGACATATTCTATTTTCAAAGAGTTTATATGTGTCTAACCAGCTCTACGGCACTAGAGATAAACTTTTTTGTTGCACTCAAAACTAATTGGTTTTACTTTTCACAGCATCTTCAGTTTTGTTTTAAAACTAAAGATTCAAAAATATATAATTCTAACTAACATTCAGTTCAATTATTTAGTTAAGTACCAAATTCTTTAGTTAGATGTTGCCAAATCCACAGAAAACCAACTATCTTAAGCTTGTTATTTAGTGTTATTGCTTGTTATCTAAGTCAATTTACTTAAAAATTCGTTTTATTTGCTACGAATCAAGCATTTAAGGTCTTATTTCAGGTGAACTACGATTTTATTGGAAATTTAATTGGAATTTTGTATAATTCTAATCAAACTTATTATAAAAACACAAGCTCAATGAGTATATTGGAATTATACAAAATCCTTACATAATATTATATTGTATATAATAACCTATCCACTTTAGAGATTAGAATATGACATGAGATTAGAGATTAAAGATATGACAACCTAGAGTTTTATTATTTGACAAAATAAAAGTGGGTGCCTGGTAATTGATCTATAGTAGCCACAATTCTTACATAGGTTATTGAAATCGATCCTAATTCATTCATCTTGAAAAAAATATTTTTTTGTAGTGTGTCCGTAGATGTCGTCAGCGCAACTCCGATGCACTCTGTGTTTTGAAAAGTTTACTGAATCAACATCAACGAAATCTTAATATATTTTTTAGAAGTAATGGAATGGAAATATTTAGCAGGTTAGAAAGGTTTAAGAGGGTTCCGCCCTCACCTCATCCAGTTTTTTTTTTACAGAAAACTAATTAATTGTAATATTACACAATAGTATTTAAGGCTCGCATTAGTAATTCTGTCCCAATATTCGCTGTGTTGAATAGACAATCTTTCTTGATGCCAAACAGCTCGTAATAGGCGAGCAATGGTTAAATGATAATCTGTACAGCAACTAGCCCGGTCAGGGATCCACCGCCATTTATCTATTTCTGGCATGTTCCGGTCCGGAGGTTAGGGTAACCGATAGACTTACGTATATGGCCTTACGCCCCGGCCTCAGGACAGCGACGCACCTATATTTATACACCATAGATAGACTATTAAATAGGCCTCGGTTATCTCTTCTCCTACAAATATTTATCTAAAGCGCCTATCTTATTACACGTACTCGACCTGTTACAGTACAACTAACTTATTCAGTAACAACCCCTGAACAACTCTGGTACTCTGGTAAAAACGTCGCTACTGTGTTTTTGATCGAGAATTTTACAAGTTGGTAGCACACCGCCAACAAGCTCGCACTCCAGTGCGGTCTTAATCTTGAGAACGGTCGTTTAGTACGAGCCTCAATTACCTTCACTAATTTTATCGATGGCAAGAAGTCTTGTAGATGTATCGGATGTAATAGATGTATCGGACTAAGTCACCGTATAGATATGGAACAGTATGGAAATTAGCAACAAGCTCACGCAAACACGCACGTCAAAGCTACGGGTCGCGGTGTTAATCAATGCATGTGTTTGTGTGAGTGTGCCGTTTCGAACGTTTGTTGATACTCTTCTTGATACATCAACTTGATAGTTTCCTTAGTTCCATATAAATGAAGGAGAGCTTTATACGTGTACAACATTTTGTTACAGTATAAATATGAAACAATATGGAAACTTCCAAAAACACGCGCATCGAAGCCTCAGTTCGGGGTGAAAGTTTTTCCCCGTGTTGGTCTGTTGGGCTCCTTTGTAAGAATAGACCATCTGCCTTACTGTGCCAGGCAGTTCGTAAAAGGCAAGAAGCACTGGCTTACCGTCACTAGCACCGTGACATCCTACAAGATGGTAGAGTCTTGCAGCGACTCGCTCGGATTGGTACCACCGCCTTACCTATTCCTGCCGTCATAATGTCAGCGCTTGCCGTTGACGTGTTCCGATGTGGAGGGTATGGTAGCCGGTTACTTACTTAGATGAGTTTCCATACTGTTTCATATTTCGTATTGTGATTAAATGTTGTCTCATGTCTGCGTATTAAAGTTGTTTGTCTTGTCATTCACTCTATACCCTCCTGAGCCTTTACCGTGAGTAGGTATAGATTACGTTCGGTAAGTTACATGTCGAAATCTATGACACTTTTGGTCTAAAAATGTGTTTCTCTTAGCTAGAGGCACTGTTCAAAGTTTTCACATAAATAAAATACAGAGACGGTAGCGAGTGTAGTAAACTTGACAAGCCGTAACGTAAACTGATGGTAAGGGCCCGCGCCCGCCCCGCTCTCGCCGTCGCCCCGCAAATAGCTGAGATCTAGTTTGAGGCCTAAACGTTGTGATCGCACCGATTTGATATCCTTCTTACTCCTCACCATTTACCAAGGACTGTAGAGTGTCGCTTACAGGGTCGCTCGGATTACTACCACTGCCTAAGCGTCAGTGTTCGCCATTGCCTTGTTTCAAGCTGAAGGATTGGGGAGCCGGCAGATTTGCAAACATACCTACTCTAAGTTCTCAGTCTATGATAGCGAGACATAACATCTATTTTGTCTAGAGGCGATGGTTTTCTCTTTCTATCAGTGCCGCCGCTTGCTTTTTCACAAATGTATTATGACACAAGAAATATATTATTATTTAAGAAGGTACTTAGCAAAATATTTCTTTTCTTGCAGGGAAACTTTACGGTTTATCGAATACTTAGAACTTTTAAACCTTATTGTGGATAATACAAAGTCAGAACACATGGATGTAATTAAAAAGTCTAACGATGTGTTTCGGCAGTTGCGACACATCATGCTAACATGTGGAGATAAGTCACCAGTATGTAAAAGGAAATATATCTTTAACTATATTTGTTATCCATCTTGCCTTTCATTCACATGGTCTTTCTCTGGTCTGAATGTGTATGTGTGTGTATCCGTAAGCGTGCGTATATGTGTACCTAATTTTTAAACTAATTCCGATGTGTTTTCTTTTGGTAAAAAGCGAACGTGACCGAGACTTAAAAGTTTGAATTTTAGTTATGTTATATGCATATTAATGTAGGTATATAATGTGCATAATATATCAGAGTAATGATACTCGTACAATTTTTGTCTGTCTATACGTCTCTGTTTGTTTGCCCCAGCTAATCTCTGAAATGGTTGGTCTGATGTTGACCTGACTTTTACTGGCAAGGTAGCTGATGTACTATGGTTTAATTTATATTTTGTGCTACCTACTTCTGTTTTAGAAAAATAAATCTGATTTTGAGAAGTCGAAGATTCTTTTTTACCTATATTACTCATGCAGAATTTTCTAGATGGTAGAATGCAATAGTTAGCTTAGATTGGTATCATCACCTTATCCATATCCGTCAGTGCTTGCCATTGTGACGTTTCATGCGGGAGGGTGGTCTATAGATTTGTAAATTACCGTCTTTAGCCTCTAGGAGTGCCGCTAGCTTATTGTCTATCATTGATATAGATAAATATAGGTATCATTTAAATCGGTTAGGAATGAAATAAAAAAGATTATTTTTTTAACCTGCCAATCTTGTGGCTGCGGTCCTCTTTCTTTGAATGACTTATTCTTTCCTAGAAGCCTCTTTCCTATTTAATTTTGTAGGAGTAATTTATGGATTGCTATATAGATTTATCATAACATAGCCTACTTATTACAGATTGGTCGATGGGCTTCAGTAATTTTATACACACATCAAAAACGTAAGTACTCGTTAAATATATGTTTAGGTTATTAAGTTAATAAAAATTGTTTATTATCAAATAAAACTATATTTTTGTTAGACAATATCTTTGTGGTTTAGTAATCAAAGAGTTTAGTTATCAAAAAGTAATCAAATAGTAGTGTCACGTCCACTAAAGTTGAGCTATTGAGAGAAATCGAGAGATTTTATGGATAGTTATATACCTCGGTCGCAAAACCTGTCACTAACACGGCGAAAGACCCCAGAGCCAAGTTGACCCGATACTATACTGAAGATCTCCCTGACATCAGCCTGTACGAGATTAGAATGGCCCTCCGTCAGCTTAAAAACAATAAGGCGCCGGGTGAAGACGGAATCACCACCGAGCTTCTGAAAGCGGGTGGAACACCAGTCTTCTCCTTCAGAAGCTCTTCGATTCCGTATTGCTCAGAGGTACTACGCCAGAAGTATGGAACAGAAGCGTGGTGGTACTTTTCTTTAAAAAGGGCGATAAGACATTTTTGAAGAATTACAGGCCCATCTCGCTTCTGAGCCACGTTTATAAGCTGTTTTCGAGGGTCATCACGAATCGTCTCGAGCGCAGGTTTGGTGACTTCCTGCCACCCGAACAAGCCGGATTCCGAAAAGGCTACAGTACCATAGACCACATACATACGCTGCGGCAAATTATACAGAAGACCGAGGAGTATAATTTGCCATTATGCTTGGCGTTTGCGGCCTATGAGAAAGCCTTTGATTCGATCGAGACCTGGGCAGTGCTACAGTCTCTCCAGCGGTGCCATATTCGACACTCACACTTCACTTCAACACTTCGACATAGCGATAGTCTATGTCGAAGTGTTTGTACAACAAAGCCACTATGTCCGTCCGAGTACAAGATCAGAGCACAGAGGCGATTACATTGCAGAGAGGTGTAAGACAGGGAGACGTAATGTCTCCTAAGCTCTCCACCAACGCAATGGAGGACGCTTTTAAGCTTCCGGAGTGGAAAGGAATGGGCATCAACATCAACGGCGAGTACATCACTCAGCTTCGATTTGCCGATGACATAGTCATAATGGCGGAGTCGCTGGAAGACCTTAGTACAATGCTCGAAGACCTCAATCGTGTTTCCCGACAGGTGGGCCTTAAGATGAACATGGACAAGACGAAAATCATGCGGAATGTCCCTGTAGCGCCCACCCCAGTGTCAGTTGGGAACGCGATCCTAGAAGTTGTCGACGAATATATATACCTAGGACAAACGGTCCAGTTAGGTAGGCCCAACTTCGAGAAAGAGGTGAATCGACGAATCCAACTCGGTTGGGCAGCGTTCGGGAAATTGCGTAGCTTCTTTTCGTCCGAAATACACAGTTTCTCAAAACAAAAGCCTTTAACCAGTGTGTGTTACCAGTGATGACCTACGGCACCGAGACGTGGTCTCTTATTGTGGGCCTGATAAACAAGCTCAAGGTTGCACAGCGAGCTATGGAGCGGGCTATGCTCGGGGTTTCCCTGCGAGATCGATTCAGAAATGAGGAGATCCGCAGGCGAACGAAAGTCACCGACATAGCCAGCCGGGTTAGCAAGCTGAAGTGGCAGTGGGCGGGGCATATAGCGCGGAGAACTGATGGCCGTTGGGGCAGAAAAGTTCTCCAGTGGAGACCACGTACCGGCAAACGAAGCATAGGACGGCCACCCACGAGATGGACAGACGACCTTATGAGGGTCCCGGGGTCTCGCTGGATGCAGGCCGCTTCCATCCGGTCGACGTGGAAGTCAACGGGGGAGGCCTATGTTCAGCAGTGGACGTCCTATGGCTGAAATGTTGATGATGATGATGAATCAAATAGTGTGTTATCACCATATTATAATATTTATGTTATTTACCATACTACGAGTTCATTTTTTTGTAAGAACAATTTACAAAGAATAGACTATTTTGCTTCAAAACTCAACATGTAAGAGATGAACCTTGTAGATACCTGGGCCCGGGCGTAAGTCAGGGGTAAGTAGATAGATATAGGCAGTACATTTTTATTTTGTTTGTTATTAATAACCAACCAATCATGAATGATTTCAAGATGGTGTCATGTTAATTTTTATTATTTATATTCAGTAAAGCGTAAATTTTCGTATGGAACCGTTTTGGAATGGCTAACTATCTTTCAACAAAGAACTCTAAAATCGCGATGTGGTAACGAAATAATTGAAGTCGGTTTTTGTGCAATTTTAAGGATAGCGCACGTCTAAGCAGGGCGGAGCGCGGCTGGGGTCTGGGCGCATCGTATTGCAAAGCACACTGAGGCGGGCCGGGCCGCATCGCATCGACGGATTTCTTTTACTTAATGCTAAGGAGTAGAGTAAAAAAATAGAGAGGTGACTTGACGTTAAAATCATCAAGTATGGAAGTAGCGCCTCTTGTATTTGTCATAGAAAACCTTAGCGTTAAAATGTCATTACCAGTCCATTCACATTATTAATATCGTGGTTTTGGTGACTGTAGACTGTAGCCGGCATCAGGGAATGTGCGTGGGGGGCCGCGCGGAAATCCACCGTGGAAAAATCAACACCGATGCGGCCTGGCCCAAGGTGCATTGATCCATACAAAATGTATGAAAGTGATCTAGGCGGATTATTGCGCTGCGATGCGCCCCTTCCTGGTCCATCCAAATGTGCGCTATTATTTACTGCTTAAATTAATTTATAATTATTATTATCTAATTTAAGAGCAGAAAAGGAATTACACAAATTAAAAAAAATATTCCATTTCAGGGATAAAAATAGATAATAATGACACTTTAAAAACCAGTCAAATACATGATGCTGAATGCCATCAGTCGGAAAATGTACATTCTGAAACTGCAACTCTGTTTAGTAACATAATAAGAGAAATAAATAAAGAAAGAAAGCCACAGAATAAAAATATTAGGCATTCTAATATACAATTTCCTAAACTGAAAACGATTCCCACAATACAAAAAACTAAAAATTACCATAAAAACATGAATAACAATTACAGATTTCTTAGTCGCAATAATTCCAAGGAAAAACAATTGGAACCTAACTTTAGTAACGACTTATCATTTTCATTTATACTAAAACTTAATGAGATAAAATCCCATCATGGAAGTAAAGATAACAGTACCAGGATGATAGATAGTGTTACTAAGGACGAAGAAGTTAATTCAAATCAATACCAAAATGAAAACTCGACGGTCATTATGATTGAGAAACAAAATGAAAGTTTTATTGAATTCGAACCACCAGTTGTATCTACGCCTAGAAGAAACAAACACAACCCAAAAAATACCATAATTTCAAACTTTTCCAAAACATTCCATAAACAATCAAAACGATTTTTGGACACCAGTAAAAACGTATCAACTTTAAAACCTGACAAGAATAGATCGCTTGGAGCTAGATTTTTTAATATAATTAACGGATCATGTTCAATGATTGTACAAGGACTGAATAAGTTTAAAAACACTTTTAAAAGTAAACGATCTCAGAGTAATTTTTCTGATAGCATATCTAATGCACATAAAGACTGCAGCTACAGCTTCACGAATTACATGCTTAAAAGAGACGCCCTTGAGCGTCTGAAAAAAGACTGCGACATTCCTAATAGATCCTCAAATATAACATTTTTCAATTCTTGCAACACCTGCAACGATACTGGTATGCTCAAACAGAAGTCTATTGATGATCCCGAGTTAAAAGAAACTATAAGAAGGTTGAAGAGGGGCATCAACTTATATGGTTGCGACTTTAAGGTTTGTGTTATTTACTTTAAAATACTATTAATTTAGTATTATTTTAAATTCTAAGTGTTTTTAATTAACTCTCCAGTGAGTCCAAAATGTAGTGTTTTAGCGTACTATTGGCCTACAGTTTTCAGTCAGTTTGACACTCTTTCTTGCCGGGTCCAAATCTTGAGCAAGCTTCTAGAAGTGCTTCTAGCAATCCCACATACCTGTTCTAGTCCTGTGGGGAGTACGTCTGGCCCCTTCTAGCTAGTTCGTCAGCAGCTTCATTTCCCTTGACATCTTTGTGTCCAGGAACCCATCCAAGAGTTTCTTTGTTGTTTTTTCCAAGCTTAATTAAGACTTGAGCACATTCAAAAGTGAGCTTGGATTTGAACTCGACGGATTGCAATGTTTCAAAGCTGCCTGATTATAATAAGAAAACTATCATTACGAGAGTAGAAGCGGCTTAGGTTTTCTTGAGCACACACCAAGATAGCATATATTTCGGCCTAATATACAGTAGCGTGAAGATTTTTGACGTAAGTAATTCATTAAATTAGCCAGCAAAATATTGTGATGTGCTTGGGTTTAACTCTGGTAAATAAAATGCAACTCGAACTTAACTGCGGCTCACTACACTTACAATAAATGTACTACTTTACATAATAGGTGCGCACACGCGCATAAATAATATACAAACAATAAAAATCACTAAGCTAAGTCAACAGAACCGTTTCACTAGGCTATTTCACTATCTGAATCGGCTATTCTAGATAGGAAAACAGAATTTTCAGAAACCTCTACAGAGAATCGAACATTTGATCGTAACTATCGTGTTATAATGTAAAGTTAAAACACTTTTTTGGGCAGGTATAAATAATGTTTATTATTTTATTACAGAAAATATCAAGATCATTTTGGGCGCGAGAATCATATATGACTCCAGAAGTTTTATATAATTTGTACAGAAAGCTAATAGTCAAATAAGTTATAAATAAGTGTAGAGAAAATTAAATAGACAAAACATCAATTGTTTGTTATTTATTTCGAGAAATGTTTAACGCTTTTATTGTACGAGTATTTTGGGTAATCCAAGGATGTAAGTCACCTGCTTTTCGTCAAAGCCGACTATAAAGAGACTCGTGTCTCACCATGTCTTTGGTTATATCTGCGATGGTTGGAGTTCCTGTGAAAAACATTTAATTTATTTAAATTTACTTAACTCCCATGCGTATTCTAGGAAAATATTAGATCATGCAAAATACTGTCTGCCTACTTTTAAAAGAAATTCAGGGGCTGGTGACTTTTTAGTGATGATCATTAGGTAAAGTGTACATCAAATAGCTGTCAAATGACGTCATTTGTGTTTGCTATTTATATTATATTTCTGTTGGTCACTGGAGATAGCAAATATAAAACACGTCATTTGACAGCTTATTCGATACATACTTTCTCTTTGTATCTTGAGTTGGCCACTGAGATACATAATCAACCCCCAGAACAGCATTGTCATTCTCTAATTATGTAAAAATGATTTTTTTTCTTCGTTTTATTCCCATGTTGGTCCGGTTCCTTTGACTAAAATAGACCATCTGCCTTTCTCTCAGGCAGTTCGTAAGAGGTGAGGTTAAAATATAGGTAATTATCACCATAACCACTCGTGGTACAGAGCTGTGCAGCAACTTGCCTGGGTTAGTTAGTTTTGTAGTTAGTGCCTTTTTGTTAGTTTATTTAAGTGTTGTACAAGCATAAGCAGAGGCGGATTAAATGTAGGGAACACCATAGGCGAACACCTCTTTGGCGTCCCTTTATTAGAGATAACCACGACACGTGTACTTAGGCATCGCAGCCTTGTGAGCGTTTGTAATTTGTCTACTTACACTGCCAGACCATAACATTGACCATTGACGCCTGGTTGACGGCGAGGCGAAAAGCGATACGGTGACGATCCCTTTCCGAGTCGATATGTCTGCTAAGACCTTTGCAGTACTTACTTTAGTTCATACTATTAATCTTAACATTAATCACCTGCTAGTTGTATTGTATATTCCAATTCGGTACGGAACATTTGCAACATTTTTCTGACACCGTCTACTCCACCTACAGTAAGACCCCAAATTGCTGGTCGTCCGACGAAAACCTAATAGTAATAGTAGACGAAATAAGATTTTTAAGAATTTAAAAATATTTTTTTGTCTATGGTTTAAAAGTTATGGATGTAATAAAAATCAAACAACAGTTAGCGACAATAAAAATAGCTACGTTAATAAAAACCAACTTCAAACTAAAAAGTAAAGAATAATAAAGATTGAATACTAAGTATATCTACCTATTATTTATATGTGCCATTTACTAATAAGTCTGAAGTCGGTGCCAAACCAATTTAATACTTACTTCAAATGTAATTATTAGCTTAAAGCTTGGTACCGACTTCACAGCTATTAGTAAATGGCACATGTAAGGAAAGTTACCATTTTAGCACCAAGCGCCAAGGCTTTATAAACGTCTGTCCCCGTTGTCAAACCGCCATCTAAATATACTTCCGTATGATAATTCTTTAGAGCATCAACTATTTCCGGCAGAGCTTCAATCTGAAATGTCAACATATTAAAATTATTTTTTTTTTATTCCATCCAAAAATTTTTATTTTACTTATGTTACTAAATCAGAAATCTCGTAAGTTTTGATTTAAAAAAAAATTGAATGTGAAACGTAATATAAATGACATGGGACGACACCATCGCCAGCTAGTGGCTACTGGATACACCGAACAACCGCGAGGCTCGGGTTCGATTCTCGATGGGGGTAAGCATTTGTGTGATGAACACTTGGATGTCTGCATTTCCGGGTCTGGGTGTTTATCAAATTTATTCTGGTATCTATTTAAGTATTTGTATGTATTAGTATCGTTGACACAAGCATTTAATTTGCTTACTTTGGGGTTAGATTCAATCTGTGTAACTTGTCCAGGGATATCTATTTATTTATTATATTTATTATTCAATACTTGTTATTAGGGTACTTGTGTATCCGGTAGATTTGCATACATGACCTTTCACCATTAGAGAGAATGCACCACGAAAATCTATGGTGTCAACAGGTGACGGTTACCCACCACGGTATTCGTCTTATCTATTCCTACAGCAGATCCGAGTACTTGTTCGTTATCTTATAACATTAAATGACATTAAAATTTAAAATTCAATAACCCTTTGACCAATCTTATCATAATGTAGCTTATAACCATCTCCATTAAGACAGCTTGTGAATAAAAAATCAGCATTGAAATTGGACCATCCTTTCAAAAGTTATGATGTCACAGACACACACACACACGTGAAAAGTATACACTCCTCTTATTCCATCAGGAATTAAAAAGGCTAGTACCTAAGTATAAAGAAGAACAATAACAGCACTCAGTGTTCGCACGTTCCATAGCTAAGTAGTAGGGGTTAAGAAAACTCAATAAAGGAATACCGTCGCTGGGACTCCATCCAATTGCCTCGCGCCATGGTTTGACACCATAACGGCATCGCAGCCAGCTTCTGCTGCCTTAACAGCATCATCACCACGAAGGATACCCTTCGCGACTATGGGTAAATGCGTTATACTACAAATACAAAACAAATATATGTACGAGGGCCAAACTGAAAGTTTTTAGAACTGGCAACTTAAAAGCATTATATTAAAAAAATAAGTTTAAATTTTGAAAATAGAACTCTTTACCAATAATATT
>NJDD01004073.1:84533-109891 GCA_002245505.1 Calephelis nemesis
ATATATTGTGGAAAGTACAAGTGTTTTTAAATAAATTACATCAATTAATAACCTCCTCACTTTTGAGTCGGTTGAAACAAACAAAAGAAGACGTCTTCATAAATATGCGTTAAAGAAATAGAAAACTTTTACTTTCGTACCAATCAACTGATTAGGTGTTTATTTACATGTATTAATTAAATTAAATTAAAATTAAATATTCTTGGACAAGTCACACGAATTGTATCTAACCCCAAAGTAAGCAAATTATATGCTTGTGTTATGGGTGTTTGACAACGATACCAATACATAGAAATACTTAAATAGATACCAGAATAAATTTAATAGACACCCAGACCCGGAAATGCAGACATCTATCTAAATGTTCATTACACAAATGTCTGCCCCCGTCGGGTATCGAACCCGAGCCTCACGGTCGGTAGATGTAGTTAGGCGTGTACGCTAGCCACTCGACCAACAAGGCGGTCAAAATGTATGTAGTTGTTATTCTCTTTGGTAATTGTCGCGTATTGTTTTATCGCTTCCTTGTCCGACATTTTATCTTACTCAAGTAATTAGTAAATCTGTCTTGTTCTATGAAGGTATCATCTATGCGATAAACAAAAAAGACGTGTGGCACTCGGACACCAATGTAACCTAGAGGCGAATTGCTGAATTAAAGAGACAAGCGTGATCAAAAAGTCATTAAAAGTTCTGATATTCATCGATAGATGGCAATAATGAGGGAGTGTTAGGTTATTTTTTTTATTTATCAACTCTTAAAATAAATTACATTTCAATAAAATTGTTTGTAAACTTTTATAGTTTGTCTAGAAAATTTTGTTCTCGCACGACAATAAACCCTCAACACTACTGATTTTAAATATACTATAAAATTACAAAAATATGCATTTAAATAAAGCCAGTTTATCACTACTGAGTAGGCTATAATGGGTATACATGACAGTCTTACTATCTATAATTAAAATGAGAAGCATGCGCGCGTCAAAAACCGGTTTTGTGGCTGGTTTGGGTATCTAAGCCTTCCTAATCACTTATGCATACAGCATGCTCCAATATTAAACGTTTTTAGGATCTGTTTTGATTATTTTTTATTTTAATTTTATTAAATTACTTTATTATATACAGGAAAAAAAATCGAAATAGTAAATAATTAATCAACTAACATTTTTTATTATATTTCATTGAGTAAAAATAATTTATTTAATTCATATTTAATATTATTTTGTGTCAAGCTCATTTTAACATCCTTGGGGAGACTATTAATTAATTTGGAAATTATGTATTGTGTTGCTCTTTTGCCGTAAAGATTATTAGTTTTAGGTATTATTAGTTTATTTTCAGCCACACTTCTCGTGAAGGTAGTATTAACTTTTTTGTGCTGGATCTTGTTCCTGAAGAATTGTTCTAGAAGTAACGTAAATTTAATTTTATTATGTATTGGCATTACGCCACAGTAATTGAATAGTCCTAAAGTGTTGTTATCATATTTTTGTTTAATTTTATATGGTACTATGAGCTTAAGCAATCTAGCCTGTAAGTTATATATTTGGTTTAAATAGGTTTTGTATGTACGACCGCAGCTACTTAGGCCGTTATTTCCGTTACAGAATTTAAAGATTCGGTCTCCACGCTCAAGCCCTGCGATAGAAGCTGTGCAATAGCTTAAAAAATCGATAAGCAACTCTCGCATGATGAAGGAACGATTCGTTTTAGAATAGTTATGGGTCTTTAAACATTTGTTATAAATTTTGGAATGAATGAACTTGAACATTATCAAAGAGCTTGAAAAGTTTAAATGAAATTGACATATTACTCAAAGCCGCCATGGATATACATAACAGTTTTTTTTAATTAACTGAAAAGTTCAAACCATTTTCAAATAAAATATCTATTAAACATAAATTATATCTAAAATATTTACCGTAAATGACTTGGCAATGTAAATTTATTTTTTATATCTGCTCTTCTCAGACCAAATATAGGTGTGTCTACCGTCAATGCAATGGCCTTGAATCCGGCCTTCTCAGCTCTTTGAACTAGGTTTCTGGTTACCTCCCTAAAACACAAAAAAAATATATTAATGATTACTGATGGAACTTCTGTTCTGAGCTTTATTACCTGTAAGTTACAATGATAGGAATGATTACGAATAACATTTTTCTGTGGAACTATCACTATCATAGCTCAAACGTTCCATCTATTAGTGTACTATAAAGTAGTAGTATTACAGTACATAACGTTCGAATTAAGTTCATTAAAAAGTATCTTCACGCCCATATCCCCAAAGAGGTAGGCAGAGGCACAACCAGGGAACCCACGACTAGCCGAAGACATTAAGTCCCACAATGTGATAGGTGGCAAGCCTATCACCAACCGGGCACACATCTAATCCCGGGCAACGTTAACTTTATTAGAAAATTGAAAATGTACATTTTCTAAAATTTTTTGCTGCCCAATCCGGGGATCGAACCCTGGACCTCAAGAACACCGGACCGCTATACCACAGAGGCGACCGCAGATAAGGCAGAGAGGGAGAGGAGAAGTTCATTAAAATTATTATAAAGTATATTATGTAGGTTTGTGTTTGATTTTCCCCCTTGTGTGGACACACAAGTGGGTTTCCTGTGTAGACCATCAGATTCTTGCAATCAGGGCAACCGTGAATAGCCGAAGACACTAAGTCCCAAAACATTACATTGTATTGGTAGCAAGCCTATTGCCAACCGGGCGCGTGGCCAATCAAGTGCAACGTTTTTTAATAGAAAATTGAAAACCCCCTTCTTTGCTGCCCGACTCGAGGATCGAACGCTGGAACTCATGAAGTTAAAAAAGTGAATAATGTAGAAAAAAAGGCTATACCTAGTATCTCAAAAATATTATGTATGTGTAGAAGAATTTTCCTGTGCACCGTATACCGACTACAAAATTAATCTATTACTAACCTGTCATTGTAGATATACAGTTGAAACCACTTCAATGCAGAAGGAGCAGCTTCCGCTACTTCTTCTATAGAACTTGTTGATATTGTGCTAAGCGTGAAAACCACACCTTCTTTTTCAGCAGCTAACAAAACAGTTTTTTTATTGTACACATAAATATGTATATTGTAATTTGTACAGTACTACTATTTAAATTATGGGCTTCCGCTTTACACTTTTTACTTCTAAATTTGCTGACCTAATCTAAATTAAGGTGAAATGATTAATTATGTAACATCTACTCTATAAAGATATATCTTTAAAATACATTCGGATTTCCTATGCTTGACGAATATTATATCCGAAGCGAATAATTTAAATAGTATCTAGTACTGTATAAGGATAGTAAAGTATGAAGAACTTGTTTAATAAACTTTAATAAACGCCGCCAATCCAGTTTTATAGGTACAAAGGTTTATTTAGATCAAATTATTACAATTTTGTTATACTACAAGTTTTTATGCTCTTAATTAACACTAAGCAGCATGTTTATAATCATAATTTTTTGGTTTGATCTGTCTACAATTACCAACTACGAAAAAAAACATGGAATACCAAGATTAGTTACATAAAAAAACACAATTCAAAAATATGTAAGTTTGGCTTGATTTTTTTATAATTAAATAGCCGACCGTACCGCTAGACATTTAAGTATATACTGACAGTCTGTATGTGAAAACTTATTATTTTTTATTTTGTCCTGCAATTTTCTAAATTTTTCGCTTTATCTGAACTTTCTCCTGGCAAGAAATTATATCAAACACAGCAAGAGCGTCGCCAGCCGATGGCCTAGAATGGGGCAAGTTGATACGGAGATTGAGAAAAATATACATTGTAGGTTCAATCGGGAGCCTCGGACCCTCGACTTTTTGACTTGCCTTGCATTTCGCTCTAAATAGTAGCAAACTAGTAGTAAAGTAGTATCGATTATTCTAAATCGATCAAGTCAAGTTAAAGAGACTGTTTGATTTATCATTATTTAGAATATCTAGGGTAGGGCAGCTGCCCCTCTTGCCCACCCTTGGCGACGCCCTTGAAACACAGTAACCAAAAGAATTAGAAAAATTTATGCATCCAATCACAACAACGGGAAGTGGGGATTCATTCGAGTCTTAAGATTAGTAATTTGTTTTGTTAGTCACTCTGTGCCAAAGATCTTAATTATTGACGTATTTGTATGTCTTGTGTAAACAAATAACAACATCCAATTTACTTAACTACCTAATCAATGAAATTCTTCATATTTTATAAGCCAACGGAGCAGAGGTATGTAACTCTGCCGTATTATTTTACGGCTATTGATATATACCTATCTAATAATCTTCACAGCTATGTAGAAATTTGTTTCCCGTGATACTTCCTTATTATTGGATAAAACAGGAAAACCAGAGTCTACGAGCACGTTTCTGAAAACTAAATAACACAAAATTTACCCTTTGCATTAGCAGTTTCACCATCAGGATGCGCCATTCGTTGCATAGCTGTAGGGGAGATGCCCAAAGGCATAGACACCGTTTCGCCCAACACTGTCGTACGTAGATCGCATGATTTTATCCCAACCAAACATTTTGGACGAATCCTAATTCTGTGAAAAATTGGAATTCATACGAGTTTCTTAAAAACGATTGTTATTCACCCATCCAAAGCTAAGAAAAATATCATTTTTTTTTACCTTTGAAACGCTTGCTTGTTCTCTTGTAGAGTATATTCTTCCGTCGCACCGCTTTTATAATAATCACGAACTGTTTTCGGCAATAATGCAATTGCAGCCTCCTCCAACTCCTTAACGCTTATAATTTTTTCCATAGTGTAGTGTAGTGTATTCTCGAGACGGAATGAGCAAAGATTGCCTTTTACGATGATATAACATGTCAGATAAAGAATTATTGGTTTTATCAATCATCTCATTGTCATAGGCCACGGGTCAATATGTTAATCAATAATTTGAACGCAATTAAACTGAAAAAAAAAAGCAACTCCAATGTGATTACCAAGTTTCGATTTGATCGATCCTTTTTCGAAAGATAGTCAGAGTTCAAAAATGGTCTCATACAAATTTTATTGAGTTTGCGTCCTTAATTACGTACATCACACGAACAGTTAGCGTGATCTGGATAGAATTTATATGAAACCACATTGGAATCTGACCTTTCAAAAAAGAGTCATCGAAATCTGTTTATTCTTGGCTGAGCAATTGCGTAGCAAACTGATAAATAAAAACATTGACTTGATAACCAATTTCGGAGTTGATTAAAAAGATGAAAAATCATGTTTGCTTGAGAAATCGTATATGCGTTGTTATTTTTTTTAATTTATTCAATTTCATTCAAATTTATTTTTCTTTTCATGCACTATTTATTCCTTAACACTACGATGCATGGTACAAAACATTTGTTATTATATTAAATATTTTATAACCTCAGGTTACAACAATTAATTAAGGAATACGGGATCCATTCAAATATCTATTTAATATTGCGGTTCAAGCCCAGAAAGCATATAAGTAGGTATAACCATTCAAACGTTCGAAAAATGAAGATAAAAAAAATACTAAACGGAGTGAGCGGAACGACGTTGGTCGGGACAGCTATTAAGTATTTAATAAAAAAGGAAGATTGCTGCATTTTATCTTAGTAGAAAGTGAGAAAAAAATTCATGATGTAAAAATTCACGTAAGTACCTAAGTATATATATTTGCTAATGTTATGAAGCTTGAGTTGGTTTGCTTGTTTACTTGAACGCGCTAAAAAAAGATTCAACTTTGAACAAGGACTACATTTATCTTAAAATTACAACGTGTAGCGTTGAAGGAACGACAGGAAGGACAGGAATACGTCGGCGAAGCCGCGAGTAACAGTTAGTATAAGAAATTAAAAAATAGGGTGTTTCGACCACTCTTCACAGTTTTGTCGAAAAACTTTGGTGAAAAAAATCACTTTAACAAAGTAAACTTTCGAGATATGACGTCACAAGTCGGTACCAGAGTATATGTATAAATATTACGTAATAAGAGGCGGGACTTCCATAGATACATAGCAAACCCGAATTTGTATAAAGTTTACTTGAAAATTTATAATTATAAATTGTAATTTGAAAGTAATTCTAAAGGCATTCAGATATAAGGCAACTAGTGTCATATGATTTGGGCGAATAAAAAACATAGCAAACATATTTTTTTATATGAAAGTTGCGCCAAACTGGTCGGTACTTTGTAAGCATCATATTATTATTATGATGCGCTTACGAGAGTGGTATTGTAAATTGTATAATTAACACTAACTGTTTATGCATCACATGTAATGCACTTGGTAGCTGCCTCGATACGTCCGTGCATAACATGAAATGCAATGTGTAGTATATCGCGTTGATCTTAATATCACAATATAATTAAAGATGTAAATTATTATTATTATATAATTATTACTAATTTTATTTTAATTTTTAGTTAATTAAGCTAAATATAAAAGCGTCTTTTGTCAGATTTTTAACTTTTTTGTTAATAACATTAGGTATTTTCTTTATTGTTTTAGTAGTGCCACTGGTAATGTAGTAATCCCAGGGTAAAATTTAATGTATGAGTCTCGTCAGCCAATAAAAATAGTTGTGCTCTTAGTAAAAAAAAATACCCATGACACTACCAGTAGCGCCATGCATTAGTTCCATGGGTAACAAGCAAGGGTGACTCACCCCATTTTTTAATAAAATCACATAAAATAGCAGAACGACGTCTGCTGGGTCAGCTAGTATTTAATAAAACAACGAAGAGCTTTCCAAATTTATTTCTTTGATTTTATTATTATATTTGTAAGAATGCTTTTCAAAACATTCCATAATGTCAAATGCCATTTTGTTACATTTTGCCATAGAAATGTTATACAAAACTCAACTGTTCTTATAGATTATATCATTTATAAACTTTACACTGTTCAGATGAAAATGCAACCTCAGTAAGATGCTTTACAACTTCGAGTTAGGTACCAAATGTAACCAATAAAAAATTGGTAAACCTAATAACCTAAGCAAACACAAAAGTATTCTACTGTATAACTTGTGTTTCGCAAGTAAAAAAAATGGTTACAGTGATATTTACATGATATTGTAACTCGCGGGGGATGAACAATGTCAAACGTATTTGGCAGTTTCGTCTTGTGTTTCAACATTACATATATATTTCAATATCTAAGCCTAAGATTCAATCACATACTTGTTACTTTTGTTAACAAAACATCCAACTTTCGCATTATACAAAAGTTACAAAACATCTCCATTACTAAGCTACGATGAAAGAGCATATGTTAACCTCTCATCAATAAATCCATCTTTGGTAATAAAGTTAACAATAATAGAGCACTGCACCAAGCTATAGAGGGTATAATATTGATCACAGCGTCAAATTTACGAAGCGAGTTCACCAGGAAAACTTAACACTAGCAAAGCGATTCGACTAAGCCCGGTTCCTATATTCAAAAACGAGTCGTTTTGCTCACGAACAGTAACCATTTGTACGAACGGTAAAATATCTAACTACGGTCGCTCTATATATTGTGTAACTATTAGCAGAGCTTCGATATTTTTAGACCAGCTATAAATGGTTATACGAACGGATTACGGTGATTATAGGAACTGGGCATAAGTGATTGATATTTGGTTAAATAGGTATAGTTAAAAGACTGTGCAGGCCACCCAGAGTCAGAACGGGAAATTATTAAATATAGGAAGGCACAAAACTACATCGAAACTATACCGTTAAAATGTTCTCAGTATCATCACAGCCGCAAAAGTCACTTGCGAGATGTACAATCTATTTTACATTTTTTTTTCATACACAATTAGTATAACTTTAAAAAAGGAATCTCAACATTCATTTGCGTGGTATATTGTAACTCTGACAGCCTGAATGAATATTATATAATAAAATAAATGAAAATATACAACCTCTATCGCATATAAAAATAAATAACATATACTACAAAGCAAAACATTGTCGTGGCAACATTTTTCGATAGACTAGTGTTTAATACCTCTATAATATCTACACTTTCTAATTAAATATTAAACGCTAGCAATTATTTATCAAAACATTGCAACGTATAGTGGTCATTAGGCCAACAATATAATCTGGCCAAACAAATAAGCAACCAACATTTTGAAAGACTGCTACACATTAACTCATTTAAAAATTTAAAATAAGAAATGCTATTTTATAAATGGCAAATTCAGATCATGATTTGTTTCAAATAGTCAATAACAACTACATATTGTGATGTTTCAACTTTAATACACAACAAATGTCACGTTCTTCATGTTGAGAATTTCAAAAACAAATAACTTCCTAGATAAACTTGCATTTTCGTAGTATTGAGAAAACCAATTCATTTAAGATTAATCACTGAGTATTATCAGATTAATTAAAAAAATTACAACTATTGCTTAAAGAATTAAAACCATGCTATTTTGTACTTGAGTTCGACATAACAGAATCTCGACTTTAACATGACACTCTAGAAGATGACTTTAGATTTTGCTTTACACAAAAAAAAACAAATGAATCAACAATAGAACACATAGACTTAGTATAACATAATGTTTAAAATACATAATACTAATACTGGAAGTACAGTATAAAACAACGATTAAAATATTATAACTTAACTGTAATATTTTATTTTATAAAATTAGGCGTACACACTATTTAGGACTATATAATTTAAAACAGAGGCCTGTGCTACAGCAGAGCGTATAAATTAATAAAAAACAAGAATCAGCTTATTTCACTGTTATAATATAAATCAAGTAGTTATATGTTTTTGAAAATTCATTTATGTATATTAAAAAAATATGGTACCGAACCCATTTCGTTGGCCTCCATGTCGATGTGACAAATACAGCGCTAACTAAACATTAACAAAAAGCTGTATCCATACGATCAGTCATCAAACATTTTCTTACAATAATAAATATTAAATATGCTATGCGTAATTTGAAAATAATATCTCCTATCGAAGTATGAATAAGTCTTAATTCGAAAAAATAAATATTAAGATACTTTTAAGCGGAATAATATGTTACAAAAACGAAGTAAAAATAACGATCGCCCCAAAGACGGTAGCGCCATACGTGGCATATATATTTGTTACTTTCATTTGTTGGAACATTTTAATCTCATTTGATTGCCGCCATTTCAGTGCAAAATTCAAGAAATTTGTAGAGACAACTATACACCATTATGTACCACTTACATCAAACAACAACTCGTGCTTACCATACATATATTACTAATACATGTTCAATGTAGTACTGTACATAATCACTAAATAGTATAAAAGCAAAGTAGCGTTCCGCTGTCTGTCCCCATGTATAATGTAAAAAGAAGCCTGCCCCGGCTTCGTACGGATTGACAAATTTCTATGTTATACATAATATAAACCTTCCTTTTGAATCACTCTATCTATTTAAAAAATCTTATCAAAACCGTTGCGTATTTTTAAATACTATTTTGTCATGTACTATGTAGTGATTAGTGTTATGTTAATACATTCGTAGTGCTACTTTTTACATATAAATATCACAAAACACGGTTTGTATAGAAAATGCTCAATTTACATGTGTTTTGAACGTAATAAAATGGCTTATTTATTAAAAAAATGTTTTTTTACGATATGAAATGAAATTCTACTTTATATACGCCTTTCAATAGCGGGTTTGGTACATTATGATATATGGAGTATCAGTCTCACCGAATAAGTCCCGCTAAGGTGATAATGCGATATTGAATGAGATTGAATTGTAAAAAACAAAGATATAGTTGCCGGTAAACTTCTCGCGCCAGATAAGTATGCGCGCGAAGGAGGGGGCTATTAATTGCCAAACTTTAAAATATATTGACCCTTACGTTTTAAGAAAATCCATTACCAAAAATTGGTATGTAATATTGCGGACATTTGAGATTTTGCAGATATTGAATATAACAAGAATAGTATCTTATACCTTTAAATGAGCAATTCTTGTATATACATAATTGGAATCTTGGAATCGGCTCCAACGATTTTCATGAAATTTAGTATGTAGGGGGTTTTGGGGGTGACAAATCGATCTAGCTAGGAATCAATTAAAAAAAAAATACCGAGCGAAGCTCGGCCATCCAGATATTAGTTGATAAAATGTGTACTTATTGCGTTAGGTTTCATATTTCACAAACATGACGGGTGTTTTATAAGTAATCAAAATGTATTTATATCGTACACTTCACAATACTTTAAACGATAATAGCAACAGAGTACCGTATTTTCCCAAAATACCGTACAATTACGGAAAGTACCGTGTATCTGGTAACATTAAGAGAATGTAAAAATAGTTCCAATTTTTCCCTTCCACAGCCTTATCTGGCGAGCACTATAAGATATGCTCTTGAATAAGCAAATATTAATTTGCCTTCTCTTTAACGACACAGTGCGAGGTTGCACAGTACAGTATTGTCATTTACTCCCCGTTTTGGGTATATAATATACCATTGCTGTTTATTTACACTTTTACATCAACATCGTCATAAAGAAGGTTGCCGGCAAGTGAAGTATTTTTTTGTAATAATATGGCGTTCACATAGGCGAGTATCCATAACAGTAACCATAGATGTTATTGGTGAGTCGCTATCTAACTAGCAGAATGTTATGGGCATGTTTTTAAGTCCACCATCTGCGGATTCCTCGAGCTGGCGGCTCGTCGCTGGCGCGCAGGCGCTATGGCGACAGGACTAGGTAGTTTGGCGCACAGGTGTGTACCACCAGCTAGTTAGGGGCTGGGCCACGAGTAGTAGGCGTTACCGTCGTTGGCGCGGCGGAGACTAGAGGCACGTGTGTCTGGCGGCGAGGGCGGCGAGGGCGGCGGCGTGCGGCGGCGGCGGCGCAGCTCAGAGGGCAGGCGGCGGCGGCGCGGGCGGCGCGGCAGGCACATCCTCCGCCGTCTCCTCCTCGTCGCCACTATCCTCGCCCGACCCCGAACCCGCTTCCCGCGTCTCGTCTTCTTCCTCTTCATCGTCATCTCCACATAATTGGTATGCCCTCAACAATAACACGGTTCACTTAATGTAATATTAGTGTTAAGCAAATACTTACTACGTAAAATATAATCGACAACATTCAGTGTGTGGCCACGATTACGATCCGGTGGTAGTTTATAAAAATGGCGACGAGCACAAGTGCCACCCGTCTTATTCATAAAAACGGACTACTGCAAAGTAAAATTAAGTTGAAATTATCATCTTTATCACATTGCAATAAAGACTATAATACCGGGTTGAACCTTGCAATATTTACTCCGTTTTTATTAATAGTGTTTTATTAATAAAAACTATGGTCTACACGAATATACTTTTTTTATTCTTCCCGCTTTGGAGGCATATAATAAGAAAACATATCTAAAGAAGAAGCTAATATTCTAGCCTCACGTTGACTTAGAAAATTTAAAATATAGTTAAAAGAAGCTATAAATGGGCATATAGGGCAAAATTATTATTTAACTTCGTCGAATAAAATTAACTTAAAATTACCATAAAATCTTTATATCTAATTCTTCTGTGAGTGTGTATGTCACTGAACTCCTTCTAGACGACTGGACTGATGTCGATGAAACTTTTTGTATGTGTTATAGGGAATTCGAGAATGGTTTAGATTCACACTTTGATCCACTGGAAAATGTTTTTTAATAATAAGTAGTTGTTGATTTTAGAATGTTTCACATCGGATCCGACAGATTGCGCTACTGTCTAAGCATTAATGTCAAGCGATACGAAGTTTGCTGGATCAGCTAGTATAAATATAAAATGGGTTTACTTAAAACTACCATAGTTTTCTTTCGTTTCCTGTTATTTTCATTCCATATTTAAACAAAATAATCTAAACTTACTTTTCCAAAGTTTTTCGGGCTGAATTACTTCGCTCTAAGAAATAACCACTAGAGGTTTCATTAGAGGCTCCTGGTGGCGACCACGTGCCGTACGATCCGTAGCTTGCCGGCCCATACTTCTGAAACAAATTGCCACATTTAACATTATACTGTTGATTTTTGTTTTAAGAAATAACAATTTCGGTTACAAACATTGGATCAATGCAATTCGAAATGATAAAAGTATAATATTTTAAGGTTATATCGATTACACTTTACTGGTAAAGTACCACCCTTAAAAGCACAGACAAACTGAAACTGGTCATTAATAAAAAAAATATTCTGCCAAATGTTACCACATTTAATAATACAGTTGTGATCTAAGACCTAGAGTGTTACTTCCGTGTTTAGAGTGTAGCAATCGTCGGTCAAAACTCACTCCGTCGAGTGGAGCAGAACCCTATACCATTTTGGGGGTATTACGTACTTCATGTATTAATTTAATATTTACTCTATGTTTGTTTTTATATCATAATGCTAAGATTTGCTAACGGACAACTATGCGTAAGTACGGCAACAAGTATACGATGTAGTGCTATAAAAATAAGCTTGTACTAATACCAAACTAATTATAGTGATCATCAAAAAATAAATTAAGTATATTATAAGAACTAGGGAAGTTAAGTGCTAACTTGATATAAATAATTACTACAATCTTACTTTTAGACAAAACATGCCTTTTTACACTTTTTTTTCTAAATGCTGTATTAACTTGTCTTCTAAATCAACAACATGCTGCTGTTATCGTGTAACATGTTATAATAGGTTGGATGTAATTTTTTGTTGTGTTTAGTTAAACAGGCGTCTAATTTTTTTTTGTAGTATATATTTTTTATATGCGTAAGTTTAGTCCATCGAAACGGGCGCCAAATTGACCCATATCTCACCTAATGGAAGGGAATATTGGGAGTCCCAGATTGCATAATCTGGCTTAATGTATTGACCAACAATTATATTCCACAGTACTCACGCGATCGAGCTCGTCCTGCAGCCAAGCCAGTAGCTGTCGCCAGCGGCGGCGCGCGTCCGGTTGGGCGTGCAAAGCTCGCGATGCGACGGTAGCGCGGCACATCACGCCCACGAGCAGCTTCACGCACGCGTACGCACGCTTCTGATAATGTCCGCGCGCACGTAGCGCCGTCTCCAGCAACCCTGGACGCTCCTCCGACACGCCCTGATGCAAGCGTTTACAATTGTAGCATAAGAAATATTGATTCACATATTTTTGTGATTAAATACAAACATGTTGGAATAACTAATACAATATAAAAAAATAATTATATATTATTTACATTTAACCGTATATTTACACGGGAGAATCGTTCTACTAATTTTTTTTGTTTGTTTTATATTAGATATTTAAATAAAAACTAATGTAAATGCTTAAATTAGCCTTGAGAATGTCTAGTGTGAACAGTTTGGCATATGTAAACTAATTCGAATGTTCACCTTGAGCACGTTGTGTATGCGGTGGTGCTGCCAGGAGTCCTCGAGCAGTAGCAGAGCAGAGAGTGCGTCAGCGTGTCGGCGCAGCTCGTGGCAGTAAGCGTAGGCCATCTGAAACAGCAGCTCCGCTAGTGCCGCCCGCGACCAGCCCGCGTGCTCCCAGCACAGGAACTGCAGCAGCCGGATACCTTCCTCGCAGCCACAGCCCTCGTCCGTCAGTTTCTTCATGTAGGAGCTGATAACACAAATACATCATTTTTACATTCAGCAAATTACTACACTGCTTTAAAACCATACAATTTTCAATCACACAGGATTTATATTAATTTAGCAGGTCAAATTAAAAATAAATTAAAGTTAGTGCAGGTTGGTATTTGAAGAACACAATGCTAGCTGCTTTCCTACCAAGGTAGGACACAAGCGTAAGTTTTTGTTATAAACACCTTGAGTAGAATGTCTGGTATTGCCACAACTTGCCCTACCTAGTCACACTGATAACCTCTGTTTTTATATTGATACTAACCATAAATATACTTAAAAAAGTATCTCCACGCCCTACCTCCGAAGAGGTAGGCAGAGGCACAACCACGACTAGCCGAAGACACTAAGTCCCACAATGTGATAGGCGGCAAGCCTATCGCCATCCGGGCACATATCCTATCCCGAGCAACATTTTTTTATTATAAAAAAAACAATTTTCTCTAACCCACACCAAAAAAACTTCTTAATTTAATACAATTTTTAACTTAAGAAATCCGTTCGCGTGTTTGTTCTCCCGTACGACAAGCACGAAGAGCGATAAGTGTTGGTGTGCGAGTGTCACCTGGTCCGTCCGTAGAGCACGTCGGCGGCGGTGGGCGAGAGCGTTGGTCGCGCGGCGGTGGTGACGGCGGGCTCGGCGAAGGGGTTGGGCAGCGGCGGCACGCCCTCGGCGCCCGCACACCGCGCCGACACGTCGCAGCACCGCACCAGCGCGCACACCACCTGCACACACACACACATACACCGCCTCAATATATCCACCGCACGCTACATACCTACTTTATTCAATATCTATACAGTAGTACTATTTTAATTTTGCGCTTCTGCTATATTCGTCAAGCTTCGGAAATCCGAATGTATTTTAAAGATATCTGTATAGAGTTGTTATTACACATAATTAATCATTTCGCTTAAATTTAGATTAGGTTAGTCAATTTAAAAATAAAAGTATAAAATGTAAAAAGTGTAAAGACGAAACGCATAATTCAAATAGTAGTACTGTACATTTATGTTGAATTTGCTATTTTGACCGTTCATGTAGATAAGTAACGATTTACATATTAACTTGAATCACCCCCATTATAGTCATTTCGAGGCAAATTTTTGAAACTTTATGCATATCCAATTTTAACAAAATCAGGTTCAGCGGTTTGACTATTAAAGCGTTAAAGCCAGAATGTATGACTAAGCGCGCATAATACTAGGACTGGATTTAAAAATATTAAACATTTTTTTTTATTTTATCACATCTATCATATTATGTTACCTAATTTTTGGAGAATAAATAATAAACAAGTTTTGATGTGACTGGCCAATACGTAGATCTGTTTAAAAAGCTTAATAAAAATAAGTAAGGTTACTGTAACAACGACTATAAGTGTTCACGGAAAATCGAAATCAAACAGGACAAAAAAATTAAGCCTCGTTGTCAATTCACGTAAAATTCGTTGGTGCAATAGGGTCATATCTTTTTTGAGTATTTTACAAATAATATATGAAGATAATCTCATAAAGCCGGTTAATAGCAGTAAAATACGAATACGCTCACGCGACATCAATTAAAATATCGCGGTAACAAAATATAACAACGTGACCACATGACTCGACTACTACAGCACTGCAAAAACCGCTTAGGGACCTCATCGATGTGCAATGTTTGTGTGAGTGTGCCGTTTTTGAACGTTTGTAGATGGTTTCTATACAGTTTCATATTTGTATTGTGACTAAGGACAACACTGTCTTGGTCTGGCATAGTTCATTACTAAAATAGACTGCTTTAGTCAGTCAGCAATCCTCATTCAAGCACTCTTCGCTTTTCATCATGCAATCCTTCAAATTACATGAAATGTCCATTCTCCGTTTAATGATTATAAATTTCTATTTTTCTAATTAATTACATTTTCTATAATATCCAAGAGACAGATTTTTGTAGCAGACAACTCAAAAAATCACTAACAAGTTTTGGTTAAATGTAGCGCTAAAAACACAAGAAACAATAAATTTACCTAATAATGAAAAAAAGTAGAGTAACTGAATTTTCTACACATCCAGCTAGTAATCGAAAAACATATTTGTTTCATGAATAATTACAACATTTACCTGATGTAATTTTGCTGATTCAGGATATTGATATTTGTTGATTGATGAACTCGAATCGTCCATGCAGGCAGTAAGTACAACATCCAGAATTTTTAACTGTAAAATATCAATAAATATTATTAATTGAAAGTATGGTACATATCAGTCGATTGGTTTGGCCGAAAAATAACTTGTTTAAAATATTTTTATATGCACTTCAAAAAGTTTCTCGAGTGGCGGTTCCGCACCGGAGGACGTAGTGTTGGACGACCTCCCACTCAGTGGACTGATGATCTGGTCAAAGTCGCGGGGAGTCGCTGGATACTGGCTGGCTGGTAGTTGCTGACCGTGACTTGTAGCGCCTATTTCCAGCAGTGGACGTGGCTGATAATGCTATTGATGATATACACTTAAAATATTGATCCAATTGATTGATCAGACTTGAGAGCGATGGGTCGACTTGAAGTACTATATCTCTACCGACCACACGAAGTTTTTAAGAGGCTGTTATTTACATAATGTCAACGCCGAGTATACAAATGCTGGCTGTGCCAGTTAGGAAAACGCACACAAATCGAGTAGATATGATAATGGAGTCTTTTTAGCGGGAAACGCGCAAACCTATGTCTTTTTAGAGTTAAATCGCACCAGATTCTGCTGCCCCCCATACGAAATTCCGGACAAAAAATATCAACTTTAGACACAAGTTGGTTGTGGCTTTTTCCAAGAGAAATCACACAGCCTTGGGGAACACCACCACCACCTCAAATCTTCAATAGTTCAAAATTCGACCACCACACGCGTGTCCTCTACTATTGAATAAATTAAAAAAATGTCAAGTGCTAAGTACTTTATCGTGGATGAGTGTAAGTGTAGTAAGTTTATGATGGAAGCAGTTACCCTGAGCAGCTGGTGTTTCTCGTGTATCCCGAGCGCGGCGTAGGCGTGGAAGAGGTTGAAGAGCAGCGGCAGGTGTCTGTGGTCGGCGTGCGGCGGCGCGGAGAGCGCGCGCACGCTGCAGATCACCTGGTCCGACAGCGACACGCTCTCCTCGCGGGACGTCCACGTGCCCCAGCCCACGTTCACTACGACAAACTGTATCTTCACGCCCGAATCAAGAGGCAAAAGCATAGGCACAAACAGGGCAATCGCGGTAAGACGAAGCTACCTTAGGCCCAAAATGTCATAGATGGCAAACCTATCGCCAACTGTAGGCACTTCTACAATACTTGGGCGGCGGTGTTGTTTCATTCGAAAATTGAAAAAACACACTTTGAGTTTTCCGAGTCGGGTTTCGAACCATATAAGCAACATTAACGCTGGACCACTAGACGTGCGTCATCAGTGATCTATTATAAAATACACTTTCTTTTCATTACATTCTTTCTCGGATCCCACTGTTGCGAATACGGTTAGCGAGCGTAGCACCACTAATTTTCCGTAGTGCCTCATTTCGACCGCATTTATCCTACTTTCATGCTTTTATATTAATATTACAAGATTACTAATCGATTACTAACCTGGTGGATCTTGAATAGAGAAATGAGCTAGGAAAACTATTATCTTCATGAATACGAGTCTCACTTCTGCAGATGGACATGACAGCAAGTAATCATATAACCTAAAAAAATAAAAAAGTGAATTCAACTGTATTTGGTGTTCAAATCACAAATGGGCTAGATATTAATAACCTATCTACAGATTGGCTTACTAGAGTTTTGTTGCTAAGATATTTTGTTAATAATTGAAAAACACAGCGGTTACTATTCTATTTTTTTATAATAATGGCAGGCAAACAAGCAGACGTATTTCCTGATGGTAAGGAATTCACGCCGCCTAGGGACGCCAAAAGAGGTAATGGTGCGTTGCCAACCTGAGGCCAGGATGTAAGGCATCGAGCAAAAGTAAGTTTACCGCCTCCCTTACCTTCCGAACCGGAACACGTCAACGGCAAGCGTTGGAGATTATGGCGGCAGGAATAGGTAAGGCGGTGGTACCAAACCGGGCGAGTCGCTGCGAAACTCTACCACCTAGTCAGATGTCACGGTGTCAGTGACGGTAAGCCTAAGCTCGCCTTTTACGAGCTGCCTGACAGGAAGGCACATGGTCTATTCTGCAAGGGAGCCCGGACTATCTCTTATCGTAGATAGGTTACTAACATTGGTTGTAAGTAATTAAGATGTATATAAATACCTGTTCGGATGTTTAAATAAGTCTGTCGCAAACCAAGCCCGTACAGCCTGCGAACATCGCAGATGCTGGCAAAGAATATCATGCCTGGAAAAGGTATTTTTTTTTAATTTATTAAACTCTTTAAAAATTTAAGTACAAAAAAAACTATTGTAGTGTTCTCACCAATCGGAAGCAGGACCTCGAAGAGTTTTCTTAGTGTGTAATCCAACTTGGAACAAAAATTTGGTAGCCATTTGAACTGCCAGCATAGACATTTCTTCATGTTCCGGGCCCTGGAAGTATTTTAACATTACGAAATTTGAAACTATTTATTTTCAAATTCAATTATTATGAAAACAATTTCAATAATTGCAATTTAGACCTACTATTTTGTAATAACTTAATTATTAATGCAGACATACAACTGAAAACGTTGTCTTAATTAATACTATTTTTTCATAGTGACATTAAATTTTCCATACATGGTTAAAAGTAAAAAATGATCTTATCTTAAAAATATTTTCATATTTTATAATTTACTATTATTACACTTTCCCTTTTCTTTCAACTCGCACATTCTTTTACTTTTAACTTCCCATTATCTATTATGATTTATGTTCCTACATATATTGAGTAGCCCGTGCACATGCGGTGCGTCTTTGGTAAGTTTGTATGACATCGGACAATTGTATTTATTAAACAAAACTATATCCACGAAAAAAATAATTTAAAATAACTATTCCATGACAAATTTAGTTCTAATACAACCACGAGATTTTGGTTTTGCCCCTACACATCCTACTAATATTATAAATGTAAGTTTGTATGTTTGTTTGTCAGTTACTCCTTTATGCAAAACCTGCTGAACCTATTTTTACGAAATTTAGCACACTTAACTAAAGGTAACTTGGATTACCACACAGCATAATTTTTATCCCAAAAAAATGTTCCTGCACGGGAGCAGCGTAGACAACAGCTAGTACTGAATACAGAATTTAACACTTACCCAAACAGCATTCTGCGAACCAGGCAGGACTTGAAGTCTCATACAGCACAACTTCTTCATAAAATTAAAATGCTCGATACTAAATTGGTCTTGATTATGTGAAAATGCAATGTTGCTCCGTCGCACCGAGTTCCAGATTGGTTTAGGTATGGCACTCTCACTGCAAATTTCAAACATTTTACTAATCTAATAAATCTAAAACCATAAGGATAAACTAAATTAAGCTGTTTATAATACTTCATTTACTTTGTTGTAAGTCTCATTAAGTACAATAAAAAAGTTCATTTATTCATGTATAAACCATGTACTTTAATCACCAGATTTACAATGAAATGAATTTGAATAAATTAAAGACGAAAGTGGCGAGTTCAATTCCTGTCTGAGGAAAAAAAACCCAGAACGGGAAAAGTTATGGGTTGAAACGAATACCTTATTATATTATTCTAACGTCATACCACCAATAAACCGTTACTTTACTAACACAGCGATTTTGACTAGTATTAGTCTTACGCCTTAGTAACTCTATTATACGCGGGTGTTCGCCATTTGTCATATTCAGTTCAAGGGGTAGAGTAACTTAATTATTCATTAAAATATAAAGTAAAAAAAAGTATCTTCACGCACATATTCCCGAAGAGGTGGACAAAGGCCCTACCAAGGCGCCCACGACCAGCCGCAGACACTCAGTCCCACAATGTGGTACCTACCACAAGCAAGCCTATCGCCAACCAGGCGCATAACCAATCTCAATCAATAACATTTTTTTTATTAGAAAATTGGAAAAACCACATTTTATTTTGTTGCCGGACTCGTAAATCGAACCCGGGACATCATGAAGTCAAGTCCAACACCTGGACTGCTAGTCCACACATGCGAAACAACTTAAAATATACAGAAAGAGTAAAAACATATTGAAATAAACTTACTTCAGATTCATGTTTTGCAGAGATTGCTCCAGGCCAGAATCTTCTATTGTGTCTTTTCTAGTGTAGAACAACATGTATGCGTTCCACCATCTCTTCTGTCGTTTATATGACACCCTCTTTAAAGTGGAATCAAATACCTATAATGTTATCAGAAATTACCACTTCACGCATAAAGTATACTGCAGGAAGCCAAGTATTAAAAACAACATACACAGTCAATAATATCCTGAAATTTAATGCCTTTTTAAGTAATTAACCTACTCGGTTTTTTTTTATTTATTTTCAATAATTTTTCATAACATTACACAATTTTGTTTAATAAAACCTTTACACAAAAACCTATAGAGGTTTATCTGTGTAAGTGAGCCTTTCTCGTGTATGATTTACAATTTAACTGGTCTTAAGATAAGGATTTTCTAAATAAAATATTTTCAGTAAATTTTTACATTTTTTGGTCTTGCTAAACAATGTTTGCAGTTCGGTGGGTAATTCATTTACATATTTAGGAACAATATATTCTAGTGTTCTATTTCCATAATTATTGATTACATTAGGAAGTTGGTATTTATTTAAGTAACTCAATTTCCTTAACATAGGTGGTCTAACAGTTTCTTTTAAATAATTTCCTGGATCATCAATTTCTGAAAGTAATAAATATTTTACTTTATCATATACCTTTATCATATATTGATAACCGTACAATATTAATAATGTAATAAGAAACTGAATACAATTTACTTGTTTAATTTTTGTTTAAAATTTATTAACAGCTAGTCAAAATCATGTCACATTTTAGAGAAAATAGCCATAAGTAAGAAATTATTATGATAATAAAATCAGCGGGCTGATTCCGTATCTTTTTAGTGATGATCACTTCGTAAAGTGTACATCAAATAACTGCCAAATGACATTTTTGTATTTGCTATCTCCATTGTATTTGTATTGGTCATAGGAGATAGCAAATATAGAATACGTCATTTGACAGCTTTTTGATGTACACTTTATCCAGTGATCACGCGGTCACTGGATTAAGGGTACATACACCAGTCGGTCATTTCAATAACCCAAATCAAGTGTAAAGGGGGCTTAATCCTGAAATTAGTATTTAATATATAAGTTGACTTTAACATATGAGATTGAAATAAAAACGCACCTCTCCCATGTACTCTCCGCCAAAACATTGCGCTTTCATTTCATCATCGTCGTGCATAGCGCACTCTGATACGTCACCATCGTCTAATTTGACCCATCGACCAGATTCACTTCCATTGTCTCTAAAAAATAATTCTATATGTTAAGTAATATTTTTAAGGGATGATCATCTAGATATAAAAAAAACTCATTGGTTGAGTTTGAGGCGAAGTGATACTACTAATTAATTATAAAAGCAACTGATATAATTTGTACTAATTTTAATGTTACATTGTCTGTGACCACTCTCCGTGTCAAAGTGCACAAAGCTTTGTCACGATCAGTATATAGATAATCAGATATCCTACTAATATTATAAATGTAAAATTTTGTCTGTTTCTTTGTTTGTTTGTTACTTCTTCACGCAAAAACTACTTAACCGATTTTCATGAAATTTGGTACACATATAGAGGGTAACTTGGATTAACAAATAGAATAGTTTTTATCCGAAATAATGTTACAGTGGGACCACGCGGCCAACAGCTAGTTTATGATACACGGATACAACTAAGTAACCTTCAAGAAAAAAATGTACCCATTATTTAAATGACGGTAACGCATCTGTGATACTCCTGGTATTACTGATGTCCGTGTGCGGCGTTGTGACCCACTTTCCCACTTGCCTCGTGTTTTATAAACAAAATAAATATTGTTCCAATAATTTTTACCTGAGTAACACATAAGAGTAGTAATGTCCACCCGAGGCCTGCCCCGAGTGCACCACAATCCCGCTGAGCTGGTAGTGTGTCTCTGTGGTCCGTTCCACCCCCTCCTCCCACACCGCCGACTCCCCTTCCGCTCGCGCTAGGCCCCACGCTATATGCAAACAGAAAATATTAATGACGTCATTAAATTTACCTACCAGCTGTATATTTCAATACATTCGTAGTATGTTTGATACAATTTTAAATCAGATTGTATATTATATATGTGTGTAGAGAAATTTATACATTTCTTGTAATATTGTTTCAGTTTATAATACTTCAATCACTATTTAATGTGGTATATTATGGAAAAGTGGTAGCTTTATCCATCAGATGTTACAAATATTTTATCAGCTTCTAAGTCCCTAAAGTTAGTGCTGAATCCTATACTGCTATATTAGTGATAATTCTGCTGAGCACCAACTAAACTTATTTCAAGTGTATGCTGTCTTTTTTTAACGAAACAAAAGGAAATGAGATAATAATTTTCTAAGGAATAAATATTCTGCAGAAATGTCATGTACTAACTAATCTGATAACAATAAACGTGTTTTGTCTGTTTCTACTACTATCGTTGAAAGAAGATAGCAATAACTTAAAATTAGTTTAGTGATTGTGCAACAAAATTAGCACCATTGGTAAGTTGTAGACAAATATGAGACTATGGGTAAAATTCAAACATCCATAAAATATGTTATATTAGTAATGTATAATTATTACTTGTCATGAGATTCTAAAGATTTTTATTTTTAATAGTACTAATAAAACAGACTATGTTGCAAATATCTATCTAGACTTTTAAAAAAACATGCACATACTATTTCGTATTTTTTTAGCTTTAGCTTTATTATTTTAGCTTGTATTAAAGAAAATTAAACATACCTGTATATGGTTCCACATCCAGTTCTCGAGGAAATTCAAAGTAATCATTAAATTTTATGGCACAAACTTTTTCAAAATCATACTCAAATCTCTTAAGCTGGATTACCAGGACTGGTGGGAGTTTGTTTAAACATAAGCGTTTTACTGTAACAACCTGAAATGAATACCTTGGAGTGTAATTGTTTGTTAACTTATCAACGATAAAACCTTAGAAAATATTTAAATCAAGGTGTTATTGTATATGAAACATTCTAAACATAATTCAATAATACATCTACTTAATAATAGTTTTAGCTTTCAAAACAAGTCACGGGAAGATTAAAATGAAATAATCTTAAACAAAATAAATATTTTTAATGTAAAATACTACAAACGACAAATCTTTTTTCATGATATTAGAAGGTAAACAAGCAGACGTATTTCCTAATGGTAAGAAATTCACGCCGCCTAGAGACACCAAAGGCGGTAATGGTGCGTTGCCAACCTGAGGCCGAAATGTTGGGCCTCGAGCAAAAGTAAGTTTACCGGCTACCTCACTCTCCAAACCAGAACACGTCATGACATTATGGCGGCAGGAATAGGTAATATAATATAAAGCGGTGGTACCAATCAGGGTGAGTCGCTGTGAAACTCTACCACCTAGTCAGGTGTCACGGTGTTAGTGACAGTAAGCCTTTGCTCGCCTTTTACGAGCTGCCTGATCTGAATCTGCTGAAGTTCAACCATTTGACGTATTTAAGCACATTGTTTTATTTAATATTTATTTCTAGAATATTACGACTATACCTTTTTGCTACATTTATCACAATGGTAAGCATCTGCACCTTCTAACAACTCCCCGCGTACATAAGCTTCCAATGACTCCTGTAATCTTGACATATTTCTTATATCTAAAGATACAACACTAAATGGCTCTTCTTTGCAATACCTACAAAAATAAAACACAAAAGTTTGAAATGCGGGTAATATAATATTATTGCCAATTTAAAATGATTTCTCTATAAATTACCTATGCGGACAACCTTTACAGATTTTTTGATCAGAATATGTTCCTCCCATAGTTTTTGCCATTAGTTGTTCTTGACCTAGTGTTTTCAATGCTTCATCCAACGATTCCACTAAAGACATAAAAAATTCTACTGCATCCTGCTGTTCACGTAAATTAACCGGCTCTCCCTGTAACCTGAAGAAATAAAATTACAAAACTTTCCGACTCTCATTGAGTTTTAATACTAATAATACACAAATAGTAAATGAAATTACCTAAAATGCGCCCATAATCCTCTAGGAACATAATACTGTAGTTTACTATAGTGTAAATGTGCGAATATAGCTTGAACTTGTTTTAAAATTGTGATGTTGTAATCGGCATTATTCTAAAACAAAAATTAGAATTTATCATTCACGTTTCATATTATATATAAACAGAAATTGAAAACAACAAAAAATATAGTATTACCTCTACATTATTTTCTAAGATACTATGACGCAATTCACCAGAAAAATCTTCATTGGGATCATTGACAGCCCCTGTATAAGAAAACATGTTTTAATATTAAAGCATAGACACACGATGAAAACATATAAATCTAATAATAATAAGATCGTGAAATAGATATTTGAGATAATTTGATTATTTAAAAAAATAGCTAAAACAAGTTAATATGTACGTAAAATGACATTTCTCTTCGTCTCCATGGTTACTGTACAATATCCCCGTAATATGTCAACCTCGTATTTAGCCTCCATACATCGTACTTCTTTACATCTTTAGTACTTAGACTTCTTCGTTACTATCGCCCGTTGTGCGTCGATGTTGGTTGAGAGCGCATTCGTAAGCAAAAGCAGCAATCGTGAAAAAATAAAAAAAAAAAACGAATGGAAAATTTAAGAATAGGTACAGAGAGTATTCGGGTTTGTACTTACCCTGCACGGTGAGAAGAGCGTCTCTCACGGCCCGCACGCAGTATAGTTGCTGCAGCACGGAGTTCATGTAGCACGTGGCACCCGCGTTCTTCAGCCCCACCAGCCCCGCAGCAGGACGTGGGCCCACGCACGGCATGTACTCCCACTCCGACAGCGACATGCTCTTATCTGTGCAAAACAAAATAGTCAAGAGATTGATGGCAAAAACGTTAAAAAAATTATTTTAAAAGATTTTAGATATGTAATTGAAATAAAACATTTCAGTACAGCTACACATGTACACATATATGCGCTCTTTTTAATGTGAGAGGTCATTTAACAATACAGCAACCTGTGTACAGGTTTCTTAATAGGAAGGAACACCACAGATGTTACAGATACGTTACTGTCCTGTGGCCGTGAAATTACTTCTACTGTGTAAGTCTACCTGCTACCCTACCCTCAGGACCGGAACATGACAGACTCATTAGGAAGACTAGAATACGTAAGGCTGTGAATCCCTATCCAGGCAAGTTGCTGCACGAAACTTTACCACCAATGGTCTTGTTGGTAATTACCTAAATTTTAGCATGTGCTCGCTCTTTACTAGTTGCTAGCGAAAAGGCAGATAGTCTATTCTATTCAGAGGAACCGGACAATCACTGGGAAAAATGATATCGATAAAGAAAATATTAGCGACATTTGCCGTAATGATAGAGATGTATACACACCACTATAGAACATCTGGTCGAGCAGTCGCGAGAGCTCGGCCATGTTGGGCACGGTGGCGTGCACGAGCGCCAGCAGCAGGTCGGTGGCGGCGGCGGCGGCGCCCGGGGTGCGACACAGCGGCGTCACCCCCTCC
>NJDD01004073.1:111218-123396 GCA_002245505.1 Calephelis nemesis
GCACACATCGCCAGCAGCTGCTCCGCACACGACACCCGCACCTGACACATACCTCGCTACATGATTCTGACTGTTTGTAATAAGTAACCTAGCTTAAGACAGTGGATAGAGATATTTCATAATCATGCATTGTTTTACAATTATCAGAAATACAGATTTAATTAATAATTAATTTTATGGACTACTAGCTGTTGCCAACGGCGTTGCCCGCGAAATTAATCGTCCTTCAGAAAACATTTTTTCGGGATAAAAATATATATAATAATCTTATGTGTCCAATTCAAGTTACCCTTTATAATTGTACCAAATATAATAAAAATCGGTTAAGCAGTTTTTGCGAGAAGGAGCCAAGTAACAAACATACAAACTTTCACATTCATAAAATTAAGAGGATAGGATGCACATTCATTTGTACAATTAAAATTAGTATTTACCATTACAAATAAGTAACTAGTAAAGAAATTTTCAAAAGGTAGGGTTTTGCAAGTGGAACTTGTGATATTGCATTAAAAGTCTCTAAAAAATTAATAAATATTAAAAAAAAATACAATAAATAACTTTTGACATTAGGGGAGTATAAGAAACCTAGAAGTCCTTCACTTGTATAATGTATTATATTAATGGCCACTAATGGCCATTATTAACAGCCTATTTAAGATAAAAATAGTACTATTTTAGATTAGTTGCCAGGTAACCGATGATATTTTTCTATAATTTATAAAAATATCCTAGCTATAAAACTCTAGAAACCTATCTTTATCTGTAGTCTGTTTATGTGTTATTAATATTGGCAGTTAATTGATTTTTCACTTTAGATTATTTTCACGACTATTTAAAACACGGCTAATCGTGAGAAAACATGAATACAATGGATGATTTTTGTGTGTTGTTTTGAATCATACTGTTTATTCTGTTCAAAATTGTAAATAAAAAATATTTTCAGCATTTATTTAAAATAAAACCTCCATAATATACCGAGTAATATGTAAAGGACCAGCGAAATTTTGGGAGAGAGTTGGAAATCGATAACACTTTCCATTTACGAACTAATAATAACATTTAAAAAAATGCAAATTATAATTTTTATCCGACGCAAAATACAAAATACATGGTTATAACGTAAGCGCTGACCGCAATCCCAAGCGTATGTTGGTGACGTCATGACTCGTACTGGATACTACGTAGAAGACAATAAGTATTAACGCGGATTTCATAAAAGTAGATTTTACAATTTTGCAATTAATATTTCAAATGCTTTCATTTTAGCTTTAACTACCTAATATTATAATTTGGCCGGTCTTTTGAATGTAACCCTGTATATACATTTATAATTCTGTTAGTTTAAAATAATCTACTTAATTCCGATTTAACAGCACCAGTTAAAATATAAAGCATATTCTATAACTTATTTTTATACATGATTAAAGCATTAGGAAATTGTAGTACCTGTGGATTGGGGCAGTCGATCATTAAATACAAGGCTGTGTCTTGCCACCAGGATTCATGAAGAAGCGCCTCTAAATGACCGCCATCCAAAGCCATACATATAGTGACCACTTCCATACACTCGCGGACCACTGTACAAATATGTTTTTATGTTTATATGTTACAACTACAGATGCTTACGAATTTTTAGATCCAATTTACTTTTAACTCTAAAAAGTAAGTCCTTTTTTACTATTAATTAACTTTTTATGTATATTAATTCAGTACTTTTTTTATTATTAATAATTAACTTAAATTTGGGACAAATTTAAAGCAAAACTTGAATTGCAATGAAATCTGTTTAAGGAATTTAAACCTTTAAACCTTTTTTAGGCTTAAACTCCGACTATGGTAGTAATTTAAGTCATAACTATCTTATTTTAACGATAGTAATAGAGAATTAGCACGTTTAGTGTTGTCACATTGTGACGTCATTTCTACAGCCTTTCACTTTATGCCTCAGAAAACACTGATTAAAAACGTCACTAGTTGACATTAGAAAAATATATCATAAAGGAATAACGTTCCGCATAATTACCAATATTGTCATCGACTAATAAATATTAAACAAGCACAATCTTAAGAAATCTGACTTCAAAAAATAAATTTTCGAAAACAGAAAATTTAATGAGAAATCGTACTAAGTCATAAACTTTTTGCCTTAGTAATATGCTTCCTTAATAGTTAAATGAATTAGAAATTAATGTGATCCTGCATTACTCATCTATTGGCCCTTTTTGCGACTAAAGAATCGTCAACATATTTTAAACTAAAGTTAATAAAAGATTAGTTTCACAAAATTAATAATTGTTATGTCATGTACTTGGCGCGACAATACAGCATTTTATGTACAACATGTAAGCTACATAAAGCAAGAATATACAATTTCAATACGGCTATTTATTAAAATGGCTTAGGCTAATATATGGTAAGATATCTATTATATAAAATGTTTATATACAATGATAATGCAGATGTAAAATACTTAATGCTACTTAATGAAATCGGTATTTTATTATGTTACCGATTTTCTTTTCAATGTATCTTTCCAGATAATACCATCTTTTGTTGTACCAAACATAACAAAATAATGTGTTACAAAATACTATGTATTGTTCTAAATATCCAAGATACGAATGAATTAATGAATGAACTCTTTATTGTGCATAATGAAACTGACAATTGATAAGAAATTAAATAAAATGGCACCCACAAATAGAAAGAGTAAAAATGTATAACCTTTTCATTGAAAAAATTGAATTACCAGTGGACGAGCGTGGTTTAGGAATATAATCTATGTAGTATTTTGTGCAAGTACTTAAGTTCACGCTTATATTTATTAAATTAATGGGGACCAACTTAAATACAAAAAGCAATATAGCATGTTGATATTATGACCCGGTGGACATCTTTGTAGTTTCCATGCGAGGAAACCGTAAACGGGGTGCGTTATTTAAATGCATTGAGTAATTTTTGCTAAAAACAAAATTTACAATCATTATCATTATCTCTGTAGGTTATGTTGCCCGTCTTTCAACTCATGTCTCAGTGCAAAAAAATGTTTTATGATTTACTAATGTAAAAAAATGTCTATAATGGGTGTGACAAACGACACTGTAGGTGTTTGTGTGAGTAGTAAGAAATAATACACATACATATGACGTCATCAGGGTGCACGTGATGCGAGTTGTCGACGGGCTGCGCCACGACGTTCGACAACGTGTAGAGCGCACGCACCGTGGCCGCGGTGGGCACACGCCACCATACTAACGACGACACTGAGCTACTCTCATCATCGCGAGACACCATCTGTGTACAAACATCTCATTGGTAATATTCGCTACGCATTGTGGTTATATATCATTGCTTAAAGTATATGGTGACGGGTCTTTAGAAAGGAATGAAACACATATCTATACACCACACATAGCTATAACCTCTCAAAACATTATCACTACAATTATTTTGAAAGAAGGCTGACCTTACAGATGCCATAAAGTTGCTTATGCAAGTGGACATTTAGCAACATGGAAATAGCACTGCTATAAGTGTTCAAGGTAGGACCGGTGGTCGCCAAGTTAAAAATACTATCGTCGTTATTACGACGATAGTATTTTTAACTTGGCGACATTACCTTAGTATGGTAGAATTTGATATATTCTATTAATCATTGATACTAAAGTCAATTTAAAAAAAACGTCCAAACAAATTGCGAAACTAAAATATTTATTTGGTATCACATATTAAATATTATGGACCCCTTTTAACGAAAATTGCGCAGACGGAGGAGCATAAAATTTGGCACACTTATATTTCATGTGTAGGAGAAGTGCAGAACGCTAATATTTTTCAATAATAATGCTTATAAAGTACATCAAATCAATAAATAAAACATTACCCTCACTACTATACATTTGACATACACAAACAAATACATTGATGATAACGATAAAAGATCACAGATGGCGCACTAAAAAGTTTGGAAACAAAGTAGTTGCTCACTAGTATAAACAAATAGACTTGAATTGGCTTCAAATATCACTACTAGCTCGAATCATTCTCCCAACACAACTATCCTTTGTTTGGATCATCAAATTAATACACGAAATTTGACATTTGCAATAAGAAAAAAAAAAATATTTATGAATGGAGACAAAATTACTCATGAAAGAGAAAGCATTTTGGTAAATACAAATAAATAACATTTGCAAAAGCCTTTTTACTCGTTAAACAGAATAGCATAAAAACTACAAATTAAATATCATAATACAATTAGCGTACCTGCTCCCCTAACGCATTCGCTAATTTCTCTGCAATCGCCTTTACTATAATTTCACAACTATGGTTTGGAGTGCTCTGTAAAGCTTCCCTTAATATAGTAACATCCATCCTGAAAAGAATATAACATTTGTAAATTACCTACAGATGATTGCATTTATACAATTTGAATTAGCATTAGAAAACCGTTCACATAGACTCTAAATAATATTCAAATATACCAACGGATCGCAACGCGGAAACGAAAATTCTGCGGGCTTGTCTTTTTCCTCATTTTAAAATATATATAATTCAAACATCTATTGTATGTCTTCAACTTACCTAAATTCTTTGTCAACAGTAACATCTGAACCGTCTGGGGCGAGAATTTCGAATAAATATCCAAGAGTATAAAGTGCTAGCTTGGCTAACCTCACTAATGCTAAATAACCAACTCTGAAACAAATATATTATTAAGACTCAACAAAAAATTACATCTGGTATTCCTGTCAAAAGTTTTACTGTATTTTTTTTAAAATTATAAATCTAGAATAACTGTGTAACCGAACTGTGTGTAACTGTGACCGATCGAAACTTTCGATTTCGGGCAGTCTCGGCTACAAAATCTAATTTCGGTTTCGGCCAAATTATGGTCACTGCCGCGCCGCAACTGCTTTGTTCTTAAATTATTAAGCGTCGTTCGGCAAATTTCACAGCTTATTGGTACTCATTTAGGTTTGTCCTACTTTAACTATTGTCTTTTTATTTCATTTATAAATTTAAGTAAAAATACACTAAATTACAGTATAAATAAAAATGGTGACAGTTTAAGATTCGGTTTTAGCCGAAACTGAAAGCATGGCCTAAAGTTCGATTTCAGTTAAAAACCAATTTCGGTCGGACACTAAAAATAACTATATTTTTATAATAAAAAGGATTAAATCTATTCATTTGTACCTCCTCGTATGAGGCGCTGCTCCTTTCAAAAACTCACTGTCAGATAGGCACTGGACTAAGAGGGGCGCTTTTTTTACGCAAGCTATCTGAAAACTACGGCAGCGTTCTAATTTTGTGTCCGAAGATGGCATTACCATACTGTATAGCACCTGAAATATAAAACAAAGTAATACAATAATTATTACTTGAATAAGTTTATAGAACTTGTCCATGTTATGGAGATGTGTGAAAATTAGGAATTGGTTGCTAATTACTATTTTTTCTAATAAATCAACACAGTTCCTAAAACGGTGATAATATAAATAGAAAATATAATTACAATATAGTCTATTGAGGTAACTTTTAGATTAATACAAAATGTCACTGGTAAGAGACATTCCCGTCTCCCAGAAGAGGTAGAGGTATGTCTCTTTAAATATACAATACCAGTACAAGGAGACATCACTCTTCAAACTGTAAGTTTATCAGAATCAATGAATATATAATACCTGTAAATATTTTTCTAAAATTTTATCTTAGAACTTATTAGCACTGTTAGACTTAGTCACTATCTCACAGTATGATTTACTAAAAAGTAATTTTATTCGTTACATACATAGAGAAAAAACGAGACTGGGAAAACTCAACATTACGGATGTATAAAAGTTCCCAAAACTCTATCGAATCCATAATTTTAGCCATTTTTGGAATTGTGTACAATTCCTAATTTCCACATTTCCTGTAACATATATATCAAAATAACGATATTAAGGTAAGATATTAGATCTCATCTGGAAACTAATAATTATATTTCGTCTTTATACGAACCTGAACATTGTATGCAACGGTGGGTGGCTCAGGGCCATACAGCATATCTTTCAATTTCAAATCGTCACGACTAAGGAGTGCTTCATTTAATTTCTCTACCTGAAAACTGCATTCATTTTACAAACTCATTTAATACGATAACAAAACAAGAGATTGTAAGGTTACCCACAGTTTGTTTATGACTCGGACAAATTTGTGACAGCAGATGTGCCGCTTCTGTTAACTGCGCGTGACCTTTCGTAATTCCGATGTGTTCCAATTCTAAAATAAAAGGCAGGTACCACGACCCATGTGAAAAGAGCTGAAAAAAAAAACACTTCATTAACGGAGCGTTCACACGTTGCGGGCAAGGCACGCGATTTTTATTTCTCTCATAGAAATATGTCAAGCAATTTTATAGGTTTAGTTGCAAAGGTTAGACCAAAATCCTAAATTTACATTCGTTACGCAAGGAGGTCTCTACAACGGAAATACATATTATAAAAGAAAATAAACGAGTGTTTGAATGAGCAGTAATTACATAAAAATGAATTGCAGTGTCTAAATTATTGTAGTTTAGGTGCCATCGAGAAAAGTATGGTAGTATTTTTATAATTATTGAATATCGTGTTTATATTGAGTGAAATTATTCAATTTAGATGGCACTCTGTACAATTTTGTTCAGAGAAAATGTACAAATAAAATAATCACGAATTAAACATCCATGGGCACATTTTTGACAACTTATGAATAATTTTGTATAATTTAAACCCCATTTTATTGGTTGTTTTGTAAAACAAAAATCAGGAAACTTCAACAAATACAAATACAATTTTTTTGATACAAATTGCAACTTAAAAAAAATAAAATAAATGCCAAATTAAAAAAGAAACAGTAACCTAAATGCTACTTATTTTGTTGCACATTTTATTAAATAATAAGTAACCTTTGAAGTCAGATTTTTTAAATCAAAATTAAAATTAAAAAATAAATTTTGTGATGATGCTTTTTAAAAGGTCTTGAGTTAAAAAGTATTAAAAATCACTGTTGGGGACCATAGAAAGTTTAATTTGGCCTTTTTATAATTTGGAAGTAATGATTTAATATTAAATATAATCTAACATTACATACTAACCACTCCTGGTAACGCATGTTCTGGGGTGGGAGCTATAGGTGGCGATGATGTACTGGAGTCGCTGCTGGATTCATTTGATGACCCACAGCCGCCACTGCCACATACTTGTCCATCGTACACCTAAAAAGTTATACCTTCACGTTAATTTTTTCGGTTGGCAAAGACTGTGCGAAACTGAGTAACAACAGTTGGAAAACAGGCCCTGGATGCCTACGATTAACGGGTATCTCTAAAAAAATCTAATCCTTTAGTACAGTACTAAATTACATGTAAAAACATTGCACTTGCTTCATGCACAAATCTTGCCCAAATAACGATAAAAATGCAGAAAATTAAGTATACATATTAAAAGTTGAAATATTTTTCAAATTAAGTATGCAGGTATATTTCCTTACAATATGTGGAATAATTGAAAAAAAAAAAAACAATTACATACATATCAAAAAATTACGGAACATTGTTCCTATATCAATGAATTATTTTTAAAGTCAGAAAGAATACTTATGGTCCGGGTATGTTTATTTAGACAATCTGCATTTCTACCAGATAGCTCGGAAAGCACTGGCTTAGGTCGTTACCTACTAATTAACAAGACCACTAACTGTGCAGAAACTTGCCCGGGTAGGTATCCACTATCCACCGCCTTACATGCTCCTAGGACCATAGACTGTCATTTTTCGATCCGGACAGTAGATTAGCCGGTAGACTTGCGCAAAAGGCCACAGGACAGCGACGCCTCAATGACATCTATGGTGTCTATAAAGTATCCTTACAATCAGGAGAGTTTTGTGTTTGTTTGGTGTCTTATCAGATAAAACATACCAAAAGTCTTACCTTAGCTACAATCACAGTTTTATCTCTTAAAGGTATCTGTGAAAGAATTTTTCTATCATGACTTGAGTCCAATAGTTCACCATTTACATATAATTCTAGCTTATTTATGTACATTTCTAGCTTAATATTATTTTCTGGTGCACATTTTAACCTGAAAAAAAGTAATTTACACAAATGAGAACACAAAATAAACTGAAAATAATGTTATTATATTTTCCTTGGAATAGCATAATTGAAATTTATACCTTCTTTGGATAGTTGCGCGTAGACTGTGTAAAGTTTCATTAGAATGTGAGTAGAATTCAATGTCCTCGATTTGTCTTTGGCCAGTTTGGAAATTAAATTTGACTATTATAGTACACTGCCTCCCCCTACCCGATCTGTAGACCGGGAGAATCTGTCGATCGGCAGAGAATCTTCGATCACATTCATTTATATATTCCTGTATGGCACGAATTACCCTGCACATCCTTGTACAACTTTCCGTAGCGTCTGCAAAATATCAAACATATATTTTTTTTTGTTTTTTTTTTATATAGAATATTTACTATAAATATAAAATATTGAAGTCTGTGGTAAATATCGAAAATCTTGTTTATTAATTATATGCAATAAAATATCCATCTAATTATGATTGGTCTGAAATTCAATTGAAGAATTTTTCCATATTCAGTAAATATACAAATAAATTGGCGTACGCGTCAGTATTCTTTTAATCAATCAATCAATCAACATGATCAATAGGACTAGAACTCATGGTGAGTCCACTTATAGAAAAAAGAGTGTTACCAGGCTGGGTGTCCATTTCCGCCTGCAACCTCCTGGTACGAGCGCAGCACTGCGTGAGGAAGCTCTCGTGCTGCGCCGCGGCCGCGAGCGCGGGCCCCGTACAGGTGCACACCTCGCGCAGCAGCTCTGTGCCGCGGACGGAGATCTCGTCCGAACACTCCGTTATCACCTGGGAACAACATTTCATGACCATCACCTGCCTGCTTGACCAATAATAACATACACATGTAAAGAAAGAGCTGTGTATGTGATGTATTTATTTAACTTTATTATACACTAAACAAAACTAGTTTGCACAAAAGACGAAATTAATGCCTATTGGCATTCTCTACTAGTCCTTTGCAGTATTACAGAGAATGAAGTTTATAAAAACTAACAATAAATTATAAATACAATCCATTAATAATAAACTATAAAAATACTTTATAACATTATGTTAGTTAAACTGTACATACTATACAAAGACATACTTACTAAATTATAAATATACATTTTATAAAAGATAAATATTGTAGACCAAAATCAAAACACCATATAAACAAATTTAGAAGACACTCCAGGAATGTTATAAAAATCTAAGGGAATCCTCATCTTAACTCTTCTGGAGAATTCACAAAGTAATAACATAGTTGGGTTTTTGGTTTTCACTATATAAAGAACTAAAACTTAATATTTGACCAGATCGAAAAAATCACATGTTACTGGAAGGGCGACACGAAATACGCCATGGCAGGTAGTTATTAACAACAATAAATCAAAAGTATAATAAAAAGTAGACTTACCCGCCATAAATAATCTAAACCTATGAGATCAGCGTCATTTAATAGGAAACTACGTCGTTTTATTTTTAGTTTTCCCTCTTTTATATTAACTGCTTTAAAAAATCTGAAATAACAAACAGTAAAATTTGAAGCATGTAGATATATTTTGGTTGTAAATGTAAAAAATACACAACAAAAAAGTTTTTTTTATATAAAAAAAGGTTGCTATGGCATTCCATATGTTTTGTCTATTAGATACTTAGAATCTTGTAAATATATTATGTGTAATCAAAGATTTGTACTACATTTAATGGTAGTTGGACAAAGCGAGTAATTCACTAGAAGAACATGCCAGCAGGCATGTCTGCAGCCATGTCCGGTGGACCTCGTGACTATAGCCCCACTGCCTGCAGTGATCCTACACTAGCAAGCACAATACACAGACCTATAGAGATGTCTGCAGACTTTCCCACGGGCGTGTAGAGAACTCCTTCACCACTTTCTATGTGATGGATTGGGATCTATCGTGATAAATTAATTTTGTTCATCCTATTAATATTATAAAAGCAAAAGTTTGTATGTTTGTTACTTTTTCACGCAAAAACTGCTAAATCGATTTTAATGAAATTTGGCACACACATAGAAGGTAACTTGGATTAACACGTAGAATAGTTATTATCCTGCAACGACGCGGGCAACAGCTTTTTTTATGATAGTGAAAGACAAACAAGCAAACGGATTTCCTGATGGTAAGAAATTCACACCGCCTACAGACACCAAAGGTGGTTATGGTGCGTTGCCAACCTGAGGCCGGGATGTTAGGCCTCGAGCGAAAGTATGATTACCGGCCGGATTACCTTATCCTCCGAACCGGAACACGTCATGACGTTAAGGCGCCCATAGATAAGGCGGCGGTACCAATCCGGATGTTACACATTACAAACATCTACAATGTAAAACATTACAAAGTAAAAAAAAATGTATATTACTATAATGTTAGACATTACAACGTAAAAATAAATGTAGAGACAATTATGTTTAATTAATAACCTGCAAAGCGAATGCAAAAATATTGTTTTACTAGATGTTTGCCCGCGGCTTCGTCAGCGTAGATTAGTGACGTTTTCATACAAACTTTCATATCCTATTATAGTCCCCTTTGGAGGTTATTTTTTTTAAATAACCTATGTTTGATCTCGGAAAGATCCTATAAGCATATCAAATTTTATCAAAATTAAAAAAACTAAAAACCTACCTTTCAAAACATTTAATGCCAGAATGTGTCAACAGATTTGGAGACAATGTCATAATGTTTCTCCGAAAAAAATGCATATTTATATTAGGATCGAGATCAGGTTCTTCGCCCATCAATTTACTGAACCACCGAAAACAGGCTTCTCGATCTCCAAGATGTGCAGGTCTTTCAGCAAGACAAACCCAGATTTGTTTAGCCTAAAAAAATATATTTTTGTCTCAGCATGTATCTTAAAATGTTACAAAATAAATAAAAACTGAAATGTTATATTAATAGCAAGTAAATATTAAATTTGCTGAAATCTATACTTACAAAAAGGTACATAACTTTACGTTTGAAAGAATGGGTATATATGTAAGAAATTGAATTTCGAAATCTATGATTTTCCCATATATGTACACTTACTTGTTCTGCACATAGCCATAACTGCCCATCTTTCAACAAAAACCTCAGGAAACTTAATCGTTCATGGACTTGAGCTGCGTGGGGATATCTTCCATCGGGTAGCCAATTTTCCCAATCTATTTCACCTTCTTCTGGAAAATAGTCATTATTTGTTTGAGGGATGTTACGGATATAAAATGTATCTAAACACGGATATGAATATATATAAAACAATAAAATTATATCACTTTCGGATACGGTAACGGATATAACTATTTCCGATTATCCAATATTAGATTTAATTAATTAACTAGTTATGAATGAGTATGTCACGACTAAAAATAAATAACAAACAAATTATGTCGTAACATGTATAATCTAATGATTCTCTCCTTATCCGAAAATTTATAGCGGATACGGTTGTGGAGTTCCATAACATCCCTGATTTGTGTACAAAATATCATCTAGTAATTAGAACCTATTATTACATTTTTTGCTTATTCATGTATGTATAAATTCTCTATTCATTTGTTCCGTAATTCCTCACAAAGTTTCGTTCTAAAATGTAAAATATAAATAGAATTAAGATTTGTTCTAACATTTTAAAACTAAAGCCAGATTAAAAATGAATTTTAATCATGTCAAAAATGAGCACCTAGTTTTTTTTTTTATTTCACCTATTAAGCATAGTTTCAAATAAACAATCAATTGGAAATGGGTTTGAACCTTTGTTACGTAGTCTACCGTCGCACAAATATGGATACTTGTACAAACAAAAAAGTAAAGTAAAGTAAGTAAGGGTCATTTGTGTAATTTTGCTTATACTTACCAGCCAATGTTGTTTCCGTTGATTCATTAACTGTGTTTCCCTAAAATTTCTAAAAAGTTTACTGAAATTATAAATTACCACCTGAACTTACCTGCGAGCTTGGCGCGGACGGCATCCATATAATGTGTTAGTGAGTCGGTGACCAGTATGACCAGCGAGTGTTGTGCTTGCAACCTATCAATGAGCTCTTGGCGCGTGACGTGCGG
>NJDD01004073.1:123487-140498 GCA_002245505.1 Calephelis nemesis
CTCGTATAAACAGCAAATGTCACGCATCATTTTTAATGCTGGCAGCACCCATCGCGGGTTAGTCTTCAGTTCTTCCACGCATCTGTAAGGAGAGTAACATAAACATACATTGAAACAATATGCATATTTCTTGCTATACATCAATTTCCACACGATAACAATAATTAATAAACATATGCTAAAAACAAATCACAGATGGATATATTATGTTAAAGCAAATTTATAAGACAGTAAAAATTTGATATTGAATTCTTAAATACACATTAGCAGACTCTATAAATATATTATTTCTTACTTACTTGTCAAGCCATAAAGTTTTTTGAGTATCACGATCTTGACTGCAGCTATAATCTAGTATTTTGATGAGGTTTGTTAATGCCACATCCATTATTTCTGTACATACTTCATCAGAGTGTGCTAAATTCCAAAATAACACTAAAACCTAAAACAAAAAAATTAATTACAAAAATTCAAGATAATATTATATTTCATTTGACATATTGTCAAGTGCGATATTACCTTATTTGCCATAACACCATCTTTGTCATCTTCCGCTAACCTTCGAATTACTTCCAATAGTTTGTCACTTTGCTTTTTACTTGATGTTGCCCAACTAGCCTTTAAATAGAAAATGATATATTTGATAATTTCCATCGTCGGCGCTTGGTAAAACTTCCAAATATTCATAATATTTTTAAACAAAGAAACACTTGCACTGTTTTACGTATCACTTACAATTTATTACTTTGTAAATAGCCTACCGGTTTCGCTTATACAGCATCATCAGGGCTAAAACTTAAACGTAGTAAACAGTACAAGTGTTTCTTTGTTTAAAAATATGAATAGAAACAGATAGTTTTGGATTTTATTTATTTAATTAGTGAAATATCATTTTGTCTTTGAATTTTACATTACATTGCATTGCCAATAAAATATTTGCTAATAGCATAAAATGTTTTTTTTTCTTATTACAAAATGCAAAATTTAAAAACATTACATTTTTTATTATGTACTGTGTAGCCTTTATTCTGGGTCAATTTTATAGTCCAAATAGAATATCTACCCTTAAGTATTTCTTTCTATTCCTCGATACAACCTGAAGGTATTTTATAAACATGTTGTAAAATAACACAAACCTTAAAACAATCAAACAAATGATCCAACTGATCCGGTGTGAAATCCCAAGCAAGTTTAGCCAGCAAGTCATGTAAGTTCTTTACTATTGCTTCGTGTTTGCCGTGCTGTGCCTTCCATATCGCGTCCAAGTCTTCTCTTGTTAATGAGTTTTCTTTAATCATAAACCTGAGCATTTTTTCTAATCTATCTACATACTGGGGCTGATGAAGCGAATCTCTTAACACAATATCTACAACATTATTTTCACGGATCCAATTCTAAAAATAAAGACATTACTCATAAATTAACCTGTGTTATCTCATAATTCAGTATATAGTGTACACTATTGTAGAAAACATATATCAATTATTTATCCAGAGTATACAATCAATTATAAACACAGATAAGTCACTTTTTTTCAAAAAATACATAATTTGCAGAAAAGAATTCATACCGTAATGACTGCAGGTGTTAGCCATTCTGGTTTTGGTTGTTGGGAGACTGTACTTATGAGTTGTTTTATTTCGTTTAAAGCAGACATTTTTCCATTAAACGACGACATTTGAAGTAATCGTAGTATCATTTTTAGACGAAACATTTCAAGTGCTGAAAAAAAAACATTACTTAATTTTTTATCTATAATATGTATTTAACTAACAAAAGAAAATTCATTAAATAACATTTGTTGTTATAAAAAAAACATGTACACGGAAGCTTCAGAATTGTTGATTGAAAAAATATTTAGACTACCGATATCATAGCTATATTCTATATCATTCGCCTAAAAACTGATTATGTTAATCAATACTTAAACGAATAGCCATATACCTAAGACACATCAATCACAAAGGCACAATATGTCAACATTATGTAGGGCGTACGCTTAATTCAGGTGAATAGAGAAGGTGAATAGTTTTTAATATTTTTCAATTAACATTTAACTCCCGTTGTGTGTAATCCATTCATAAATCCGACTGCGTACGCCCTTACACCTGACAATAAAATATTATCCTACGTAAAAAAAGACAGTGAACGAAATATTTTATTTTATAGTTGACAACATGCTTTAAGCTGATTTTCACGACGAACCAGTGAGCGTGCAACGTTGACTTTAAGACTGTCACTAACGATGTAGAAGCTTAGGAGCGGGGTTATTACAGCGCCCCTAAGCAGCTACAGGGTTGGTAACAAGTCTCATGTTTTATATTCGATCTTCTTTACAACTTCTGCAAATATCCAAAAACTGCAACAGGTTAATGCAAGGCAAAGGCTAAAATATATTATGTGGTAAACACCAAGTGGAGTGAAAATGTAGCGCCTTAGCGAGTGCATACATCAATAACTACGGCACGACACCGGTGCTTTTGTAAAACAGCAAGTTGGTCCGGGCTCCTTTGCAGAATAGACCATCTGCCTTCCTGCCCGGCAGCTCGTAAAAGGCGAGCATAGGCTTACCGTCACTAACACCGTGACATCTGACTAGGTGGTCGAGTTTCGCAGCGACTCACCCGGATTGGTACCACCGCCTTAGCTATTCCTGCCACCATAGCGTCATGAAGTGTTCCGGTTCGGAGGGTAAGGTAGCCGGTAAGATTACTTTTGCTCGAGGCCCAACATCCCGGAATGAGGTTGGCAACGCACCATTACCACCTTTGGTGTCTCTAGGCGGCGTAAATTTCTTACCATCAGGAAATCCGTCTGCTTGTTTGCCTTCCAATTTCATAAAAAAAAGTCGTGCCGTACGAACGCACCGCAGCATGGTACCCTTTACTGTACGGTGCTACCAATAGTCAATGTTTCAGTATGAGCATATTAACGCCAAAATAATTTTTAATAGCTCTGGCAAACTTCGTTCCACTCGTTCAGTTTTTATGGGAAAAATTAAAATGTTCTGTCCTAGTTTTATCATAGTTTAACGGGATAAAAATTATACTATATTCGTCCCCTGGACCCCTAGTTATGTTCAGCTGTTCTTTAGTTATATATAAGGTCTTTTCAAATTAGTGCACGATATTTTACCTGGACATTCTGAATATATAACTAAATCAGTAAAAAATATTAAAAAAAAATCGGACTTAAAATAAATTAATTACAACATTTTTAATAATTCATATTCAATTGCTCAAGTTGAATGGCCCGTCACCCGCGCGACGGCCGACGACACGTGACACCTAGATACGGTAGGTATGGCGCGTGTGCTACATTTATTGCGTGTCCTATCCCAATGATAGGCTTTGAACTGATTGATCATATAAACTAGTGAATGTAAGCGTGTGGTAAAGATAAGAATCAGGCTTAGGTATGTACCTAACTACAAAAATGATTTACGTACCTACCTATTCACACTATATACATGCATATTTGAACATATTCATTTTCATCCATTCATCCATTGTAGGTACTCAATGCAAAACTTAGAACGGTTGTATGTGTCTTTAAGTATTGCTAGTAGGTTCCAATTTTCCAATAACTTTTTAAGGCAAGTTCAGTTCAATTGTAAGGTTCACAACGTCAGTCAAATCTTCAACTCTACCCACATGAAGAAGTCGGGAGGCATCAGGTCAGGTCAAGTGATCACACTAGCCACCCTCTATTCAATTTTCACCATTGGAAAGGTACTCATGAACACTTCGCGAAAAATAAACGCAAACAAAAACATAACACCCCAAACGCGATCAAACATCAACTGATTTGAAAAATGACTGTATTAGAAATAATAATTTGTAAGGACCACCCCCGCGCGTGGCGGGAATGGACGACGGACGAGCTAAGCGGCAAGCGCATCGATACATGACCTTGATCAGAACTTACAACTATGATTTTTAATGATTTAGCAACAGCTGTTACTTTCGCGGCTCACTAATAATTATTACTTAGGTAAGTATTACATATGAAATTAAAAAATAAAATACTGGACCGAGATATTTGTACTGTGTGATATGTAAATTTTAACTGATTAAAATTTTGATAAAACAAACATAAAGGGTTTTTAGCATTTTAATACATAATAGTACATTACATAATACCTAGTAACCTGTAGGTACAAATAAACATTAAGTAGCTAGGTACTAGGTAGTGACAATTCACTCGGCAGCCGTGAGACAATCAGCTGCTTTCGAGAGTTCGTTGACCCCAATGCCTTATTGCGAGAATTAATTTTTGTAATATTTTATTCATTTTTTTGTTTTAGATTTTATTTATTATTTTTTATGTTTCCAGACACGTAATCCGAGCAAGTGGTTAAAATATCGTTAACTAATTTGAGAAAGCGCTGTATAATGTAACTCAACACAACTCTCTTTATTATATAGATAGTCATGGGGGCCAACTGAAAGCTTTACTAGTTGTCACGTTCCGATCTTTGGGATAAGGCTTGGGTAGTTTGGTTTGAGTAAAGGTTGTGAACTATAATTACTACCGAGAGCAGGCGCAATGCATCTAATACGGTACCGGAAGTTCTAATGAGTCCACGCGGTTACGTTTATGTTCCTTTCTTTGTTTTTTTTTATTTAACTGACTGAATGAATCTATTAAACATAGTCTAACAATTAGTTTTTGTTTCGAATATTACATATTAATAGATATTGTATATTTTTTGCAATTTCAAACAAATTTGCTACATCATAATATTAATTACTAATACGAGGGTGGATCCAAAAGTTCGTGGCCTCACCTACATGGAGCTATGACATCTTTTTAAATCTACCGTCATTTGTTAGTATGTGTCATATTGATTTATTGTGCGCAGTTTCATTCCGATACTGCACAATATAAATTTTCACCACCATACTCCTGAATCAAAGCAACAATCCGAACAGTGGAAAAGATCAGACTCTCCTACACCGAAAAAGGCAAAAGGTCGTTTTGTCGACTAACAAAGTCATGGCTTCTGTTTTTTGGGATGCGAAGGGCATTATTTTTATAGATTATTTACCGAAAGGTCAAACTATAAATTATAGTTATTATTGTAACCTTTTACGAAGACTCCGGGAAGAAATAAAAGAAAAAAGGCCGGGAATGTTGCGTAAGAAAGTTTTGTTTCATTGAGACAATGCACGTATTCACACTTTGGTTGAAACAATGTCTGTAATCCATGATTGTGGCTACGAATTGCTGCCCTACCCACCTTATTCGCCGGATTTAGCCCCCTCGGATTATCATTTATTTCTAAATTAAAAAAAAAACACTTAGGTGGCTCGAAATTTTCGACCAAAGATGAGGTGATAGTCGCAGTAAACGACTATTTCGCCAACCTTCCGGAATCTTTTTTTTTCGAAGGGATAAACAAGTTGCAGGTCAGGTGGAAGAAGTGTGTTGAGCTAGATGGAGACTATGTCGAAAAATAAAAATTAAAAAAAAATTAGACCCACTTTTCTTTCATTTTCTTGGTCGGGCTTTGAACTTTTGGATCCACCCTCGTATTACTAAAGCGAAAGTTTGTAAAAATAGATGAATGTTTGTTATTCTTTCACGCACAAACTACTGAATTGATCTAGAGGAAACTTTACAGTAATATCTTAATATGTATAAATTACATGTAACATTGTTTGTCCGCGATGGACTGCTTAATTACATAACCGATTTCAATAAAATTTGAACACTCTACCTGTTACATCGAGATACGGGCGTGATGGTACTTGCTTGTTTACTAACATAAAATTTAATGACTTAGTTTTGCCCGCGACTTCGTACACACGTTGAAGCGGCATTTCGTTGCTAGCGATGGGAACAAAAGATTTACCAGCAGTAAAAGTTATCTTTAATGTTGGACCGCATTTAAGCGACTACTTAACAAAATTTTGTCAAAAACTGGTCAGCAGTTTTTGACTGAGAAGTGAACAGAAAAACAGACAAACTGACAAACATTTTAAAATTTCTATATTTGTGTTCTATATCCTGTAGACAATTATAAAATGGTGGATGCGTTCTTGACTGCCTGTTCAATCATAACTAAAGCACCCGTCATGAGAAGCTATAAATTATGTAAACAAACATCTTTTACCAAGTATTTTTTTTTACTTCGAGACAACAATAAACTGACCATATTCAATCGAAATAAAAATATAGACGGGTTATATGAAAGTAACAACCTATTTAACTTAGTCGGATCATATCTAACAACTGACGTTTGAGTGTCTTGGTACGGGGACGCGCCGGTCGCCGGGAATGCAAACCATCGGTTCGTCTTTTGGAAATAAACGCGTCATTCGAGTGTTGAATTTTTCATTGCTTTGTTAAAATCGCGGATTTGGTTGTTATTGTTAATTTTTTTATCTTTTCGTTATCACTTTGTTATTGTTGTTAGTTGTTGCCTTAATTTTAATTTTTTTTATCCATTATTTGTTATTGTGTATTAACATATAATGAAGCAGGTACCCAGTACATCTAAGGAAATCGATTTGCCACGAAAAAAATATCAAAACATACGTAATTTATTATACATATTTAAATTATCAATTAATTAAATTTATAATTAAATATTAAAAAAGTACTTTTATCTTTGAACCAAATGTTGTTAACTCCCGAACGTTTGTTATAATTACATTAATTAATTAATAATTTACAGCTTCTCATGACGGGTACTTTATCTGATATAAAGAGCATCCAAATCCATTCATACGAAATTATGGATAAAATTCGATTTTGACACTTTTGTAAACTTGCTTCCATGATTGATACACACAAAATTTATATCATTGATATATACATAAATAATTAAAGCATTGATCAACACACACAACATTTATAGCATTAATTGAAACACTCAAAATTTATAGCATTGATTGAAATACACAAGATTTATAGTATTGATTGAAACACCCAACATTTATAACTTTGATAAATCAATACATACAAAATGTATATCATTAATCAATGCACACTAAAGTTATAGCATTGATCAATACAAACAAAATTTATGTCATTGATGGATACACCAATAATTAAAGCATTTATTGATACACAAAAGAATTTATAGCATTGATTGATAAGCACAAAATTTATAGCATTGATTGATACACACAAAATTTATATCATTGATTGATACACACAAAATTCATAAAACAATAAAATTGAATCAATTTTAACACCTCTGCCGTGTTTTCACTACTTAAAATCACACATTTTACAAAACATAAAAACGTCTTAGCATACATAAATATTTAAAATTAATTGTACATACATTTTAGTATACTGTGATGGTTTGGGGTCTTCACAGACACACATTTGCAGGCTCTTATCAAGCATGATACTGTATCAGTCTTATTTTCGCTACCTCGCGCTTCCCGCTTCAATTCCTCGTCTGTCAAACTTTCTAGTAATGTGGGAATACATTCCTAAAAAAATTATACAATGTCAAAATAAAATATTGTAATTTTTTTGTATATTCATTGTTAAGACAGGGCAATGTTTGTCAGGTCCATTTGTGATTTATAATTATGAAAAGAATCAAACATTTTTTATATAGTGAAGCGAATTTGTAAAATGCACGGAAACCATCAGATAAAAGCAAAAGTCTAAAGTTAGTTGCTAACCAGATAAAAGCAAAACTTTCTAAACTTTTCATAAGTTTTGTAAAAAGTGCTACCAATATAGTTGTTATTTTTGGATTGTTCCACTCAGGAAGTTGTAAGTTATAGTAATGACTTCTTACGTGCGTACAAAGGTACATACTTACATTGTTTTTTTAAATGTTATTTTTTGTATTAGTAATAGTTAAGGAACAATCAATCGAGATAAAAGCTTTATGAAGATTGCATCATTGATACTTTATAGGCGGAGAGCCCTTTCTTCTTAAGGCTTACCTTAAACATAATAAAATTAATAAAACTTACCAATACAGGTAATAAATATATTGTAACTGTATGTGGGGTAAGTAAATCGTGACAAAGTCCGAGGGGACGTAACAATTGCCACACCGCTGCTACTCTTGTTTCCCCACTAAGAGATTGTTCAAGTGATGAAGGTTCTTCGTTGCGAGGTATTGATAGCTAGACACAATGCACAAGAAACATTTTCATTACAATTCAACAAGTAAATAATGTGGGCTTATAATATAACATTATTTGGTAACAAAAGTCTCCTAAACTAGTTAGTTTGTAGGAAATGAGTAATGAATGTGGAGGAAACTAGGCATGTGTGTAAGAACTTTGACATTTCAGTTGATACTTTCTATCCATCTTACTAGGGACTTGACGTAAACATATGTATTTATTTTGTTATTTGTCTTTTAAGTATTGGATTGCAAGCACACACAAGTTTTCTATGAAAGTGGTTGTTTACTTATGACTGTCACCTCTTATGCAAGTCAATATAATGGAATTTTTATAATTCCAAGCTAAACATAACCTTCTCACTCACCAAACTTCATGAGTTGTTAAATATTAAAATCATCTAAGATAATCTTGGATAAGCAGCTGCTAAATGATAATGACAATGTTACCAAAAGTTTTAGAAAAAAGTAAATGTATGTTACATACCTCCATATTCCCAGTGGAAGTTATCATTATATCTGTTTTAGTTTCTTCATTCTCCTTTTCTATTATTTCATTGCAGACTTTTTCTTCATTTGTCATAGATGTGGTCATGTCAGATTTCTTGAATCCCATAATAGTTTCAAATCTTTCCCTTAATTTAACAAAACCTCCTGCCTGACCAAATCTGCAATTAAAACCATTCTATGTCAATCGCACCATTGGTATTACCATAACAAACAACTTCAGATTAAAAAGATGGCTATAACAATAATTAAAACTGCATAATAGTATTGTGGTCTATCTTTTCAGCATGTTAGGGGTTAGCATTTATTATAACCATTGTGTAGTATTAAAAAAATAATTTGTGGATTACAGGTGTCATGTAATAGATTGATAAAAATCTAACAATAGGAGTCATACAATTTGGTGGAGCTAAAAAATATTGGTAAATAGCAAAGGTATTTCGCATTCATGCACATTTTTTCCCAACGGGGTAAATTTATATATTACTAGCTGTCCCGGCGAACTTCGTTTCATCCGTTCAGTATGGGAAATAGTAAAGTATTCTTTTTCCCAATTCCCTGCAACTTTCCCAGTTTTTCTCTTCATAAGAACCTTCTCCTGATAATAATAATTAACACAATAATCTCTGATCGCCTCTGTGGTCGAGCGGTCCGGGTGTTGGACTTGACTGCATGAGGTCCCGGGTTCGAATCCCTGGTCGGCCAACAAAAAGAAAATTGGAAAAATCCAATTTTCTAATAAAAAAAAAATGTTGGTCGGGATTGGAAATGTGCCCGGTTGGCGATAGGCTTGCCACCTATCACATTGTGGGACTTAGTGTCTTCGGCTAGTCGTGGGTGCCCTGGTTGTGCCTCTGCCTACCTCTTCGGGGATATGGGCGTGAAGATACTTTTTTTTTTTTAACACAATAAAAAAAGAATTAGCCAAATCGGTCCCATCGTTCGGAAGTTATGCGCTTACCAACACATTTAGCGATTCATTTTTATATTACAGATTTAGTTTTTTGTATATGGTATAAACTATTTAGAAAGATTTGTAAACAACTAACACATTGATGAGATGAACGAGCCATCCCCGCGGTGATCGATGATCCTGTGATCTAGCAAACACTTCGGGTTCTTGGGTCGATCCTTGGCCTGACGTTGCTGATACATTAGTCACAGAAAGTCCTTCACAAGTTCTAGATGCATTGAATGTATGAAATCTGTTAATAAAAATAAAATTCTCAATGATACTGCTATTTCGAAATCATAATATATTATAAAACATGTATTAAATATTAAAAGGTTCTATCACAATTTTTCTTTTTATTAAGTATTAGAAAGCAAATTAAGTTAGTTACTGGCTACTCTTCTTTTTAAGCTGACATCATGGTGGCAAAATAAGATAGACAGGTGTCCATACCTATTGCAAATACAAATGTTATTGTTTATAACAGAAACTAAGACATTAAGCTTGTGTTTGCATTTCCTAACCTAGTGACAACTGTTAAGTGTTACCTACTGTAACACACTCTGCATTCATATCGCAAAAACGGATTTCATAAAAATCTGTGACTAGTAGTTAGTCAAAGACAAAACTTAGCTTATAAACATTATAGCTAATTGAAAAGAACATAATTGTATCAGAACTTCAAGAATCAATCATATAAAAGTGTAACTCATACTTGTTATTGGGATTAAAAGCCATGTACAAGAGATGTAGAAATCTTGGATCATCTAATTTCATGGCACATAATTTCACAAGTTTTTCACAATTAGAGCGCACACATTGTTGAATATTATTTTTCCATGAAGAAACTGCATCATCTGTTAAAATCTTCGTAAAAGATATGGTAAGAGCATCATTGTAGAATCTTTGACATGCTGGGTGGGTTGCATCTTCACCTAAAATTATTACATATAATTAAATCAATACAATCAGTATGATTGTTAATTATGTTCAGTACTATTTACGGTCTATTTTCTTATAGTCTAAGATCCGGCCCTAAATCGACCTTCACCGAGGTGATTAATGAATGAAACATGTTTTAAATTAAATTTAATACCCTAAAAAATTAATAAAAAATAGGTTGACTGAAAAAATCCTGGACAGAATATATTAAATTATTGTTAAAAAATGGATTTTTTATAAAAAAATGTATCAAAGAGATTAATAAAAAAATCTTATACCAACAGAAAGTATGAAGTGAAAGTAAGAAGAAGGTTGCCGATTTTTTACCTGGACAGACTATTAGGTTGACAGGTATAAACAGGTACATTGAAATTAGGTTCTTACACTTTTCATGATTAATAAATAAATTTTATATCAAAATGAGCACTGTTTTATTACAAACACGTTGATATAGGGTTGACGATTTTTAAAGATTGAAATTTTTGTCTTACTGGGACTGGAGCGAGTAGCGACAGAGAGGTCTAATGTAAGTATCCAACGCAACCGAAACAGATGTGCGCGATGCGACCCTCGAACGAGAGTGAGTGCGCATGCGCAAGATAATCTACATTGACGATAACCTAGAAGCTTATGGTAGTTAGGGTTAAACCTATTTATATTTTAAATTTTTTCAAATATTTAAACATAATATGTTATAAATCTTAAATTTGAAGATATTTGCACACCATAATGTGGTAGAATATGTGGTATTAACAAATATACTTTGTTACAGCTTTTAACACACATTTTCCGCAAATAAATAAATTGCATTTTTCAAATAATTAAACTAGTTATAAATATAAATAATTGGCTTAAAAGTTAAAGTGTATGTAATTAAATAATATTTTTTTATCAATATTAAAATATTTTTGTAACATCTCATTTACACATATATTCCACAAATAAATAATTTTCTTTCTTACTACAAAAAATAATGAGGTTAAAAACAGTGTCACTTTAGAACTTGAAACATATATTTTACAACTTGTTTGGTTGTTTATGCAACATATGTATATAGTTTAAATTATGGTTGATTGATGAATTAATATGGTTTAAATATAATTCAATCAAATGGTACAATAGAAAATTGGTGTCTTATACACTGTTGGACATAAACTTGTAGATAAAGATCTCATAAATATTTGAGTATCCACACAATTGTATAACGTCAACATTGAAAAGGTCGAAGAAGTGTCTGTCTATTAAAAATATTCTTATACTAGTGGTTTGACCAGGCTTTGCATAACATGTGCAAAAGTTATAATTTTTTTCTAGTTATAAATATAGGCTATCATCGTCAGAAGAGTAGATTCTTTGAAATTGGTCCAGCAGTTACGGACCCTGTTCAATGCAGGTTGTTCCAGAAACTATTTTGTTTTGGATTATTTTTTGTTCCTATTTTAGAGGAAAAAAGGTCAATAAGAGGTGTCAAATTTAACAGTCCAATCTTAATCTAATTTGTTTTAGTTCTAGGAAAAAAAAACCTTTGTTACAAGTCTTTTAGTTTTAAAGTTTCTGTATAATTTTTGTGCACAATAAATGATTAAATAAAGGCTTGATGACCACATGAACACTTAAGGTGGGCGCAAGGGATTTTCTTTCCAAAACCAGTTATATATACTGTAACTATTTCCTCATACAGCAAAATAAAAAAATGTTAATTAAATATGAAACAAACCTTTTTGGGCCAACTCTGTTGAAGCTATTAACAGAGCTTCTAGCTCCTGCTCAGGTAAAACTGGTACAACCCAACGTGGATGGGAAATTTTCTCTTCTAATGCTTTAAGCTTAGCCTCAGGGAATGACATCTAGAAATGAGCATAAAATCATTAACTTCTTAAATTACGAAATATTGATTAGTTATTAATTAATATTTTGTTTCGTATTATAAATACCCTGGACAATATTACTCAAATTGATTTGGATTAAGCCCCAAGTTAAGCAAATTAAATGCCTGTGTTGTGAGTTTTATTCAAATAATAAGTCTATCAATTAGAAACGCCGATATTAATACTGGCATAAATTTAATTAGTAAATCATAAATAATTATATATAATAAAAACTTACATCCCCGGGCATTTGGTCTTGTTCTTTCATTGATATAGTCATTATTATAACATATCTCTTAGCATTTCCCTTTTTCCTAGAATTAAAAATAAAGTCAATAAATAAATATAAGAAGTAATTACATAAACAATTTCACGTAAGTAAATAAGTATTTAAAATTAAAAAAAATATATTCAATAATGCAAACTTGCGATAAAATATATCAATCAATATCTATATCCACCACCTAACTATGAATCAGCATCAATTTGTAACAACATTGAGGCAAATCTAAAAGCACACAACAGAACAAGAATAAAATCAAAACTTTTGCCACTTATTTACAGAAATAAAACGAGAGTTCTAAAATAATAAATTCGATCAGCCGGCCTGACAAAATGGCGTCATCGTCTAACATCAGAAGTAAAGAGAAAAATTGCAGATAACTATGTATATTATGATTAGAAATATTAAGTAAGAATTAAATAAATATACCGGTAATTCACTTCACTTAATCACACATCCAAATTTCAGAAAATATTAAAAAATCACAATGCACTTTTGACGTAATATTGAAAATGAAAATAGAATAGATGATTAGCAGTGTTGCCACATGCCACCGGTAGATATTTAATATAATCAAGTTACATTTTAGCAATAAAGGTAACACTGAAACATTTTGAGTAGAAAACAATTGCAATATTTTATGTATGGTATTTCTTTGCTCAAAATTTACCCCACGTTGGTCTTAGTTATCTATAAAATAATATAAACAATCTACTTCTGAGAAGCGCCCATAGGTTACAAGAATAATTACCAGCAATACCATTAACGGTAAAGTTGCCCGGGTATGGATCCTCTGCTTAACCTATCCCTGTCACTATAATCAGAATGTGTGAGACTATGACATTTTGGTCTGGAGCAGCCACACGTAACCTTTTTACCCTGAGCTACATTACTGCTACTGTTTAATTTTGCGGGACAAAGTAATTACCTAAATAGTCTATCTATGTACCCAATTTCATCAAAATGAATTAAGTGATTCAGTCGCGAAAGTGTAACAGACAGAGTTTTATTTGCATTTGTAATATTAGTGGGGAAGTGGGGATTATGCGACAGTAAATTAAAGCTATAGGTACATTAAAAATATAAGCGCCTATTTATGTAATAACAAAATTTGTGATTTTTGATACTGTCACGCATTTTTGACAATTCTTGTTAAATCAAGCACATATGGGCACATAGTTACCTACACGTAGTGATTACATTCTCTTTGGTTACCTACTGCATGCATCGACCATACGTCCCAATAGACGCTGCATGTAAGGCAACCAGTTTCCAGTAGTGATTATATTCTCTTTGCCAGTTTCTGTCAACACATAAGTGTAATTGTTCTTATGTATCTTATTAGTTATTACTTAAAAAGATACGAACAATAAGGACCAGGTTTGTGACCTGTAAACATAGTCACGTTATTGTATAAAAAAGTATAAAGTAGATTTAAAAATGACTGTTTGCTCAATTGAGTGGTACGGTAAAGACAGCTGCACTTCAATTTACCGAGAGGATGGTAAAACTTTCCGTAGGTTCATGAAAAATAATAACATTCATAATTACATTTTAAATTATTTGATGTTTATCGGAGTTCATCATATACTGGTCGGTCATTGTTAGATGCGTGTTTATATCCCTTTCTTACACATGTGATTTTCAAGCTATTACTTTCGTTTGCATACAGCTAGTGATGGACTAATGTGCAAATCTATTTTATCGACATTTTTATTTATTTATCCTGAATACGATACCTGTCTTGCACCGGTAATGTATGTAGGTATTTACTCTGTTACTGTTGAGTATTTACTCTGTTACTGTTGAGTTGGCCTCTGGATAGTTACTATTTTTTAAGTGAGAAGTTAAGTTAAGAAGAACTATTGAGGGAATAGGATATCGGTCTTTTACCGGCACTGTATGTAGGTATTTATGTATTTTATCGATAAATTTAAGCACTGACAGAAACAATAAAAAACGTATTACTCTACGTACTTTTGAGTTGGCTACTGGATAGTTACTCTGTTTTATGTGAGAATTCGGCGAACAAGCACAAGGCTCTCTTAATGGTAACAGATAATAATGGCCTATATATACCATTGACGTTACAGGTGCGTTGCTGTTCTATGGTCGGTATGTAAGGCCTATTGTGCAAATCTACTGGCTTCCCTACCCTCCAAATCGGAATGTGACACTGTCATTATAGCAGCATGAATGGGTAAGGTGGTGCTTAACTACCCTGGGAAGTTGCTCCACACCACTCTATTACCCGTGACCCGAAGTGGGTGTTGGCCTCTGAAACAAGAGTTTTCCACCACTTTCTGTCCTGTACTAGTTCCTGCCAGTAGTCGACACAAAGTTCGCGCAGGTCATCCTCCACTCTGTCCCTCTAGCGATACTTGGGTCGCCCCACTGGTCTTCTGCTTGGTCGGCTCAATAGTGAGGTCTTCCCCATTCGCTTGAGGTGGTGCATTCAGTGAAGTCGGTGAGATTTAAATTACCAATGACGTTTGGTTGTACCACCAGATCTTCAATTACGACGTTATTTCTTATCTTCCAGGACCCATTCTCTCTTCTTACACCACCCAATATTTCCCGAAGAATCTTTCTTTCAGCGACCAGCAGTTTGTATTCTTCCTTTAGTGTTGACGTCTATGCCTTACAACCGTATATCAAAACAGGTCGTATCACTCTCTTATTTATATGAAGTTTTGTGATTCCACTTAGAAGCTTAGACGTTAACACGTTGTGAACGATCTCCGATCACGATCTCCACTTCTCGGGTATTTGTGTCAGTTACCATGCACGTCAGATACTTAAACTTATTCTTAGTTACTCCATTGTACGTTATTTCTCCAACTCGCAGGTTATCTCGCTTATTGCGAGTATTTTGGAAGCGTTTCAGATGAAGATGCTCCGATTTGTAGACTTATGCTTAAGCCTTCCCTTTTCTCCTCTACCTCTGAAACTTTTGCAGACTCCCGGACTTATTCACAACTGTTAGTTATCAGGTCTAGGTCATCTGCGTCACTCAACACCTTAGCCACAGTATTCCCCAGTTTCACTCCTCCTTCAAGTGATAACATTTTTTGGAGAACGAACTCTAAAACTAGGTTAAATAATATCAATGACAGCGCCCTTGTTTTAATCCCGCAACAACTGCAAACTCTTCTGTCACTTTCTCCCACCCTAATCCGCACCCTACATTCCGAAGTCGCCGTTTTTACCATTCTTACTAGCTTGCCTGCTACTTTAAATCCACTAAGGATATTACATATGCATCCCCTATCAATGCTGTCGTAAGCTTTTGTGATTTCGATGACAAGGAATGAACGCTTCGGGCACACTCCCATCTCTTCCCCATTATTTGTCTAAGGAGGAAGATTTGGCAAAAGCGCTGCGATCCCGGTGGAACCCACACTGATTAATCACTCAGTAATTTTAAGCATAAGCCATCTCCTTGGATTTCAGAGGAAATCAAAAAAGCTATGTCGGCAAGAGATAGGGCAAATAGGTGTTACAAAAAACATCCAACTGATGATCATCTTGATCGGTATAGGGCTCTCCGGAATACTTGCAACAAAATGTGTCATGTTGCAAGACGGCGTTATATCCACGAGACTATCGCGAAATCCAACACCCAAGAGAAATGGCGCTTCTTAAAATCTTTAGGGATTGGTAAGGATCCTGTTTTTAACAACAGTTGTCTTGACCTTAATACGCTGAACTCCCACTTTTCTTCACCACCGCTAGTTATGGACAGCTCTACTAAATGTGCTACTCTCAGTGATTTATCATTAATTTCACGCCCGTCTTGTTCCTTCTCGTTTATGGCAGTTTCAGAAGTGGAAGTTGAGAAACACATTAGATCCATCTCATCAGCGGCAGTCGGCGACGATGGATTGAGTTCCAAAATGATTGTTCTTATCCTCCCTCACATCCTTCCCGTTATAACTTACATTTTTAATTATTCCTTATCGTCTCAGGTGTTCCCTTCAGTGTGGAAAAAGGCAAAGGACATTCCGCTTCCAAAAAAATCACATCCTTTGAGCCCTTCTGATTTTCGTCCTATCTCCATTCTGCCATTTCTATCCAAAGTCTTGGAGCACATTGTCCATGATCAGCTAACTCGTTTTCTCCGACACAATGAACTATTAAGCCCATTCCAATCAGGTTTTCGGCGAGGACATAGTACAGTGACGACTCTAGTTAAAGTTTCTGATGATATTCGTTACGCAATAGATTCAAAACTCCTTACCGCTCTCGTTTTGCTGGATTTCAGTAGTGCATTTAATTCGGTGGATTTTGATTTGCTCATTGGTGTTCTTAAGACCATTAACTTTTCCTCATCTACTTTAAATTGGTTTGAC